>WBMZ01002074.1:0-30558 GCA_013400975.1 Atrichornis clamosus
CGCCTCAGCCGCTCGCACCGGCGGGCCCCGCACGTCGGGCGAGCGCCCGCGGTCCGCCTCGGCACCTCTCCTCACGAGCCGCCTACTGAAACGTGCGTCTTGGCTTTGACACAGCCTCCCTCCAGGCACCGGGAGGCGTCACCCCCGCGCTTCTTACCCCCAGCTCTTTTCTCGCTCCCCCGAGACCGACAGGCCCCGCCGCCAGCAGAGCCACTTTCACAGCGGGCATAGGGCGGATCGATGGCGCGGGTTTTTTGGCGGCGTTAGAACTGAAGGCAATTCTATCGCAACATCAAAATACATCATGTCAGCTCTTGCGCCCGGCCGTGCATCGATTTTGACCTCATCAGGCCACGTTGAGTTTTTCCTTTTCCCACTCCTATTGCCCCTCTCTGGACGAGTTCGCTCGGCGGAGGGTCTGTTAATAATTCCCTAACTGACTCTCACTGATTAAAGCCTTAAAAATTCTCACTGGAGTGAAATGGATTACCCGCCAGATTAGGAGAGGATTATCTCTGTCATTAGCGCTGCAATAGTTTGTCCGCCAGAGTCTGTCGAGGTTTATCGAAAGTGACTTTCCAGTGTGCCACCAGCGCGGGCAGAGATCAAACTCCGAGTGGAAACGTACCCGGGTCTATCAGCAGAGCAAGACAGGGCCAGCTCCGGGAAAGTAATAAATGACTCGACTTCAAAGCCGCTGACATCGCCGTGATAACGGCACTGAAACGCGTGAGTCACGGGAGGGAACAAAGAGCTTTGCAAGAACCACTTAATGGAAAGTCCCGCCTGCATACGAAACACGCGATAAAACGAGAAGGGAAGGCGGAGACCTCTGCACGAAGCCACGAACGCGCCCACGCGTGGTCAGGAGATCGCTTCCACCGTCCCGGAACGGCGAAAGTAAGGGAATCTCCCCACAGAGGGGCGATGCAACGTCGATGCGGCTGCCCGTTCACGTCCAGCCGGGAAGCGGAGCCGGGGACCTCTGCGGAGGCTGGGAAAAACGCGTTCGGACTCCTGTTTCCATTCACGCCCGCGGTCCCTCAACGTCGCACTATGAACCTCTGTCAAGAGCCAGGCTTCTGGATGCCCATGCCCGCAGTGCTGTGGGGTGCCCCCGACACCACCTCTGCCTCAGGCTGAGCCAGCCCCGCTCCGGGTGGCCTTTCTGCCCCGGGCAGCTGCTCCAGCTTCCTCTGCCTCGTCAGCCCTTCACCCCTCACGACTGTTTCTTGCACAGGCTGTCCCAAAACCGCCCGCAGTTCTTAGATGCGGTCTCGGGAGCGTCGAGTGTGGGGAATAATCCCTTCCCTCCGTCTCCTGGGCTGTGATCGTGTTCATACCGCCCAGAGCTGCTGCTGGCATGCCGTGCGGCAGGGGTACGCGGCTGGCTGCCACCCAGCTGTTCACCGGTGCCTGCTGGGGACCGCTCCGAATGGCACTGAGCAGGGCGGCCAGGAGGCCCCTCGGCGTTCCCAACCTGCGGTAGCTTGGCAGAGGCGTCGCTCGCACTCGGATCGCTCCTCCCGAGAAGTCCTGTCTCGTCGAGCTGAAAGACTCACCTGAGAGAACAAACACAGCTTCGGCAGGGCACGGAACAGCGGAGCTTCCTTCCCCTTCCCCGCCCCGGGGCTCCCCGGGGGGCCACGCTGCCGTCTTACGCCGCGAGCATCCCTGTCCCTCCTTTTCGCTCCTCAGCGCTAGGAGGGTAAATGCTTGGCGACCCCACGGCAGCCGGGCGTGAGGCGCTGGTGAGAGGGCAGGGACCTGGCTTGCACCCAGCCCTTGAGGCTGCTGTGGGAGATGGAGGGGCCGAGTAGTCCGGGATAGCCCACGGCCACCCCTGCAGACTCACGGCCCCCAGGAGCCGCCAGCTCATCCACAGTTTGTGCTGCGCAGCCGGGATGCGGTCCCCACGCCCCTGTTTCATGTCAGCGCCAGCAGCCTGGCCTTCAGGCCTGTGCAGATCCGGGGGTCGGGGTCTCTGCCCGCAGTCCCTTTGTTCCTCTGGGACACACCTGAACGCGAGCCCGGTCCTTCACCACTGTGGCTCCGCGCAGCGCGGGCGGGTCGCGCCTGAGGCTGGAGAATCTCCTTTTCCAAAAGCAAACGGGCTGGCTCCTTCCCTTTCCGCCTAGCATGAGTGCAGCTAGCGAACGAGCGCTACGGGTGGAGCACCACAGCTAGAAACCCAAGTGTAAGTCTAACACATACCGTGCATGCCTCTCGGATCCATGTCACTCCTGCCGCGAAACACAAGGAAAAAGAGGAAAGCAAAACCCTAGGAACACTGCGATGATTTCCGGGGAATTTCCTGGCCACAGAGGTGACTCTGTTTTCTGTCTTGCATGCCCAAGGAGTCATCATCCATGCCGTGGCTAGTCCTTTCTCCTGCCGCATTCTGGCTGGAGCCGGACACTTGAAAGCGAATGAGCAAACCATGTCGAGTGGCCCCTCACAACACTGCACCCCCTCAAGACTCGACTCACACACACTCACACACACACTCCTGTGCTGACTCATAACGCACCTTCCGGCGTTTCCACCAGGTCTGACAGGCTGAGTCCCGGCAGATCCTGAGGGGAAGTAACAGCCCTAAACAGGCTCTTTTCCCAAAACCTCTGCTACCAGCCTTCTCCCAGCGCTGTGTTTTGACCATGGTGTGTCCCTCTCCTCGAGAGCGCAACAGGCGCCAGGGCACCTCTCCTTACCACGGTGGGGAAGCAACTTCCCGACGGCCTTATCTGAAGGCTTTAGGGGGTAAGAAAGAGGAGGACAGGATCTCTCCTGTCGATCCAAGCACAATATGCGCCCAAAGAGACTGGGGGAGCCCAGTCCATCTACCATGCCACAGTCTTTCCTCCTTCCTCAGGGCTGGCTGCGCCCATTTTGCTCTGGCGCACGATAGTCCCGCTCTACCGGGGTGAGCCCTACAGCACTAGGATGCGAATGTCACACTGTGGAGGTGTGGCACGACACCACCGGCCACAGAACTCAGGCAGCTGGTCCAGGAAATCAGTCTGTGCCGTCTGTCTGTCCCTGCGAGGCAGCTTCGTCAGGACAGACGAGACTTTCTCGACGCCCTTGGGGCAGTGCCTCGCGCCCGCGTGGCGGCTCCCGGCGATGGGAGCGCGCTGCGATGGGAACCAGAGGGATATCTGGAGAACCTACTATTTCCAAACTGTTGAGGGCTCGGAGCTTGTCTTGAAATCGGTAAGACCTAGCAGATCGCTGGAAAATTTAGGAGCAGTGCCCCAGGGGAGATAAGCGACACGTGGGACTGGTCTCGTGCCGGGAGAGCCCCGCGCTGGGCAGGGCTGGCGCTCTGCCTGTGCGCTGGGGTGCGCAGGAAATGAAATATCGCTCTCCGGCTCCTCAGCGATCGGTGCGACGCCCGGCAGAAGCGATTCTCTTGCTGTGCCGAACTCAGCCTTCATCACTCCGGCAGTGATGGCTTTAAAGATGAACGATTCCAGTTTTGGGCATCTGCCTTTGGGAAATGAGTACCGACTGCCACCAAAGGAACCGACTGCGGGGCGGGAAGGCTCCTCTTTTGTTGCCTGAGACATTACCAAAGGAAACTTGCAAAAACCAGGAACCGGTATAAGTGGAGCCTGGGCTCGGCACAGCACTTAGGCCACCACCGCCTGTGTCGCAAACGCCATTCTTTCGATATTTGTCCAGCACGGGTGTCTCACCTGGCCCCCTCTTGCTCTCGGGAAGAACGCCTCCCTGCACCACTCTCCAGCAAAGAAAATGCATCACCAGGGCTTGACAATTCGCTATTTCAGTTCCCCGACGACAGTAACAGTGTGGAGCGGGGAGGGCGAAGGGCGGGGAAACGAACGACAGGCTAAGAGATGCATCATCTTCCCCTCAGAGTCAATGACCACACGACAAGTCTAGCTGGCAGCCACCTTCTCGGGGACCAGAAGTCGCTAAAGGCCCAGAGATGGGGAGGGACATGGGGCCAGGGCAGGGCCTGCCTGCGGAGGCTGGCCCACCAGCACCCACTCCCAACACTGCGCGGGACCACGCAATGCCCCTCGCCGGGGGAATAAGAATCGAGTGGACCCGGAGCGGGCTCGGCCGTGCCTCTGCTGGGGTTCTCAACCCTGTACACCCTTCGGCCAGTAAACCGAGCTCTCATCAAGAGATGAAGACCGTCCTTGGCTCGGGAAGGCGGTAAAAACCTCCGTGGGTGGGGTCCCCCAGCGCAACTGAGAATCCACAGAGGCTCTACTTCTCTAAGGCAGGAAGGGCACCTGGCCCGCCGGCGCCCATCCCTTCCCATTGACAGGTTTCCCCTCGAGGTGTCTCGGGGCCGGAGCAGTCCCTCGTCCCGGAGGGTCTCCAAAGCACGCAGGACTCCATGTGGTGCTCTGCACGTAGCGCGACAGGATGCCAGTCCCGGATCGCTGACTGTCCCAGCGCCCGCCGCGCTGAGCACAGAGGGCCGTGCCCGAGGGTTCGGGTCCTGGCGGGCTTTGCACCTCCCAAGGGTCTGCCCCGATCCCCACAAACACGTTCGCACACCCATGCTCCTGGCTGTTTTAGCGGCCGGCGAGGCGGGGAGGGTCTCCCGTCGGGCATCCACGCAGGAACACGGGACCGGGCATTGCTCCTCAGCCCCTTCGCCAGAGGGTGAACCACAAGGTGAGAAGAGGCAGCGCTCGCTCTCGTTGCCTTTCCGCGCACACGGAGCCGCCGGGAGCGTAAGGAGCGCGGCCCCGGAGCGGCCCATGGCGGGAGGAAGCTGCTGGGCTCCCGGCTGCCCCGAGCCGCCCTGACGCCTAGGTGCCCCGGCTTCTACTTTCTGCCACGTTTTACCTTCAACAGTCAGGACACGGAAAAAAGGATAACAGGTAGATTTAAGGGGACAGCAGTGACGTCCGAGATGAAAGGGAGCCACAGGTGAGGGGCGAGGTCCACACCTCGCACTCTGCCTTTTAGTCCGGAGTCTTGTGAAGTAGCTCCAAACTCATGTGATACTCCAGAATAACGAATCCTGTTAACTAAAGCTGAGGCAAAATCCCAGGTCCCCAGAAGTCCCCAGGTCTGTTTGGTTTCCCATCCAAATTTATTCTTATAATACCTGCATATTTTTTTTTAACTCTTGTTGGTGAGCTGATACCTTGATACCACAGGCATGGGAAGACAAGCCAGGAGAGTTCCACCTTCCTCCATACAGGGGCTATCTAATATTCTTCTCAAATCTTCATACCCACCCTGTCAGTGTTTGGCTAAACAAGAGGTCTCAGCTTCATAAAGCCTCAGTGGAACAAATTCCGTATGGTCATTTTTCCTCAAGATTATAAAACTCACCAGCTCACCTCTTGGGATTCCCTGGCGCGTTACACTCTTTTAGAGGTGCAATGTTTGATGAAGGAAGGAAGCCGGGATATTCTAAAAGACTGGACCAGAGTTTGTCCAGTATATGTGTAAATGATATTTTACCAGGAAAGGATTAAAAAAAAAAAATTAATTCCCCATACAAAATGGCACTTTAACTGAGCAACTTCTAGAACGTTCTTACCCCTGACAGCATAATTTAAACCCAACTTTGTTCAGTGCAACCTTGGGGGATTGTGTGTTTCATGGTAATGAACTTTTACATAACTTTCCTGGTCTGAAGACGAGGGGAGGAGTCCCGCACGACCGACATAGGGCAGGTCTGAGCTGTCAGGTACTGCAGACCCAAAACCACTTTGCACAGACGTCTGCGGGAGCACTTTTGCTTCCTGCGGTCCATCAAAGCCCCACCACCCCACCGCCCCCCAGGGCCATGTAGCCCAAACATCCCCGCAGGCAGGTGCCCGGGATCCGGACGGCCTTCCCGGAGCATGGACTTTCCCGAGGGGTGCGGAGGGAGCAGAGCCCGTCGCGGCGAGCCCACCCCTTCCCCCGCCGCCACGTGAGGCTCATAAATAAGGCGGGGAGAAGCGCTCCCCCCTCGGCGGCGCTACCGGGGCGAGCGCGGCGCGGCGGGACGGCGGCCCCACAAAGGCGGCGGGGCGGCCCTGGGCCCTCGCCCGCCCGGCGGAGGAGGCGGCACCTGCAGCCGGGGTCGGCCCGGCTGCGCGCCCTCCCCTCCGAGCTGGTACCTGGGCGCTGGGCTGGTAATGCACCATAGCGGGCCGCCTTTCAGGCTCTTTCAAACAGAGATCGCGGAGGTCACCGTGTCTGCAAACCCCCCTCCTTCGGCCGCTCGGGCCGGGGTGCGAGTGCGGCAAGCTGGAGAGCAGGCACAGCCCATGGGAATCCCAACACTTGTGTCCCCGGCTCCCCCGGCCCGCCCTTCTCCCCCCTCCGCGTCCCGAGGAACCGCTGAATGTAACAAATGAGCTTCAATCGATCTGCGGGCACGGGGGAAAATCAAATTATATGGTGAGGCTAGGCGGCCGCGACCGGCTAAAGGTGCGGGCGGGCGGCGGGCGGGCTGCCGGCTTCCCTCCGCCGGAGAGCGGAGGAGCTGCCAGGCCCAGCCCCTCTCCCACCGAGCCTCACTCGGCTTCGCCTGCCACTCCGAGGAGCGGCCTGAAAGGCGGGGGGTGGCCGGCTGCGAGGGGCTCGTCCTGGCCCCTCTAAACTGCCGGTACCTCCCTGCCCCGACGGGCCCGACGGCCTCCCGGTCGTGCCGCCGCCCTGCGCGCAGATTCCCCGGCGTGCGGAGGCGCGACCGACTACGGCAAAGCACGTGCCGGGAAACGGGATGGGGGCGGACAGCAGCAAGGTCATGCATCAAAGGTCTTTCCTTCCCTTCTGCTGCCGGTTTCAGGTCTCCTCTCCGAGCTCCTCTCCCGAGCCAGGGGCTGGCAAAGGGAATCGGCCCGTCCCGCACCTGTGGAGTCTGGGGCTTGCCGCCCGCGGGACGCACCGCCCCGGAGAGAGGCGAGTCGGGCACCCGCCAGCCTGGACGAGCAGCACCTGCTGAAGCCGCGGGCTGTGAACGGAGGGGGTTCAGACAGCGAGCTCGTACCTGAGCCCTTTTCTCGCCCCGCAGACGTGCGTGGGGGGACGGCTCCGCTTGGGAAAAACCCTGCGCAGGGCCGGCGGTTGTCTACGGGTCCATGGGAATCTGGCCACTTGTGCCGGCCGCAGCCGGGAGGGGGCTGTGCTTCCTTTACAAAAAGAGACACAATTAAGCAAAATGCTCAATGAACATTATAAATGATGTGCAATCGCCTCGCAGATTGCTTAGCAAATCAAATTATATGGTTGCTCACGGATGATTTCCATGTTCTTTAAAACGCAAACAGGTACTTTCTGATTCGGGGGGGAGGAGAGTTGGCAGGTTTTTTCCTAAACAAAACAACAACAACAAAAAAGCGCAGCGCTTTAAAATTGCGGAGCAATGCCACACGCTGAAAGGCGACTGTGTGAATATTCACGTTCTCCTTTGTTCGCCCCTGAATTTCACAATAGCCCGGGGAGGGCACGTTCACTGCACTCTTGTAAATTTACCAATCCTTGACTAAAACCGCCAGGCACCTGCTTGGCAAAGCACAAAGCTGCCTACGTTTCCACCAACAATTTACTGTTTCGTCAGCTTCTAAATTGACCCATCAATAGAAGGGCTTAAAGTTAATATCATTTAAATCAACGGAGATGGCCGGATTCGAGGCTCCGCCGGCTGCGGAGGCGCCAGCGCCGCGGCTGCCCCTTGGCTTCTCCTGCGGGAGCGGTTCAGGTGTGAGCGGGGCGGCCGTGCCCAGCCTGCGGGGCCAGACGGAGCCGCCCTGCCAGGCCCGTGGCGCGGGGAGGCCGGAGGAAAAGCAACCACGGTGCAGGATGGGGAATGCCGGGCGGGTGATCATGTTGCAGGACGGGGACGGCACAGTAACTCCTTTAGAGCACCGCAACGGAATGAGATCGCAACAAACACAACTGATCCCCGCAGGGAATAGGCTCCTATAAGGGGCCGTGACCGCCTCAGAAGGTGCGGGCAGCCTGGGAGCAGGGGCTGCTTCCCCGGGCTGCCCGGGGCCCCCGGCGGCAGAACCTTTCCCAGTGCTGCCGTGTTAAGCACCCGCGTTACATCGTCTCTTCCATAAATAAAACCAGCTCTA
The DNA here is from genome assembly GCA_013400975.1 of Atrichornis clamosus. NCBI lineage: Eukaryota > Metazoa > Chordata > Aves > Passeriformes > Menuridae > Atrichornis > Atrichornis clamosus. Next base: position 8,070 of record WBMZ01002074.1, read on the forward strand.
CATTAAACAGAAACAAAGTTTTCAATTTATTGATCCTTTCTGTTGTTTAGAGACTCCATTCATTTTCTATCCTCCCCTCTCGATTTCTTCCTCTCTGGTTTATGCCCATCTGTTCTGGTGTGAGTGTTGGTTCCCAAGAAAGATCTCAATCTCCATGGGATTTTCCCTTAGGTGTGTGTACGGTCACCATGTTCCTTCCCAGCTCTCATTTTGTCAGGGCAAGCAAAATAAGCTCAGGCTTGGACTCCCCCTTTCTTTATCACCTTTCCCTGCCCTTTTCTCCGTACGAGTTGATCTTCTGGGACAACCACAACCCTAATGGTACACAGCCATCCAGGAGAGTTCTCACAGCTCCTTGGAAAATGCTGTCAGCATTTACCTTTCTGCCAAAATCCCTCACTTTGTACTGCAAGGGTTGTATTTACCTTTTTCATGGCCATGTTCCTCCAGTGGCTCATGACCACTTTGTCATTAACTAATGCCCCAAGGTCTTTTTCCTCCTCTCTCTGGCAAGGACTATCAAGACCACAGCCATAGCACGCGCTCTTACTCACGTCCCTAAAGTGTGACCTCTTAACACTGGATTTCATTCCTTCTTCGCCACTTTGATACTCACAGTCCTAGGCTTCCTCTGATGGTTTTTCAAGCCCCTTCCATACAGGGATTCCTTTCCTGCTCCGTGACTGACAGATATTGTTATCAGTCCTTCTTTTGTTCTACGATTCTTCATGAAAAATTTTCTCTTGTGTCCATAAGAGCAATGAGAATACTATCCTGGGCCATGGCATAGATCCATGTGTCTAAGAGCTCTTGATAAATTTCTCTCTCTCTCCCTTCCATGAATTTGTCTAATGGCTTTTAAAACTCAAGCAGCAAGTAATTTTATTAAAAATATTAGGTACTATTTAATAGAGCTGACTTTTAAATTATTGATTCCTGTCTTGGAAAGAGGTAAGGCTTAAAGATGTAGGAAAAACCAATGGCTTAAAAGCACCTTAAGGGTCCATGTTCCTCAGGAATTTCCCTTCAGCTACCATCTAGCCCCACAAGTGTATCTTGCAAGAAAACAGATTGCATTGTTGATGTTTTATTGAATAACCTTGGCTGTAATATGATGTCAAAACTATCCTGAAGATTTTTAACAAGAATGGCTGTCTTGCCGTGGTTGTTTAGTTCCAGGAAAGGATTTCCACTGCAGACCCTTCAACCCCCACTTCTAAGTGCAGTTATGTTTTTCTCTAGCCCAGAGTTGGACATTTGTTGTTTCCTTACTGAGCCCACTGGGTCTCTCCTACATTCTTTGTTGATCACCTGCCTCTCACTATACCAGCAGCCTTGGGGCTGTGTGCCCAGCACCTACAATTTAGGCATTGCAAAACCACATCTCTTCATCCCTTTAGCCCTGAGGCTTTTATCTTTGTAGCAAATTATTAACCAAGTCAGGGCCATGAAAAACATCTACACAAGGAGATGCTACATTTCCTTTGGAAGTTGTCCACACATGAAAAGTACTGTTTTACCTAGCATGGTAGCTCTTCTATGCTCACCCTCCAGCAGGCATGGGAGAACATTGTTCATTCCATTCTAGGAGAAACTTTCTCACTACGAGGATGGTTTTCATCTCTGCCCTCAACGACCTCTTCCTGAGACTAAGCAAATCCATATCCCTTCAAGTGTGCACTTTTTAAACATATCATTTTTATGCTGTTAGCTGCTGATTTCCCTGTAGCATTTCTTCATGTGTAGTGTCCAAAATCGGACCCTGTACTTAGGCTAAGCCTCACCAGTGCCAAGTAGAGCAGAATAATTACCTCAGTGTTTTACCCTAAACAGTGCTGTTAATGTATCCCCAAATTACATTTGTTTTTCTACATCTCCCGTTTTGCCTAGTGCATGGTTCACAACAGCCAGATGATCCATTCCTGCACTACTGCTGCCTCATCAGTTATTCATGTCACAAATCATGCATTTGATCTGTCTTTTGTCCCACAATTGCGTTTTATACTTGTCTTATTACAGTGCAGCTTATTGATTTCAGGCAAGCTCTCCAATCTGTGAAGATCAATGTGAGTTCTGATCCTGTTCTCCAAATCAGCCTCTCCCAGCTTCTCCCAGCCAGTGCTCTCTGGAGTTGAATTTAAGCACTCTCTTTCCCAGTAGCCTATTTATTGTTGAAAACATTAGGGCTGCAACAGATGCCTTCAGGACCCCACTTGGCACATCCAGCTTTGACAGTGAACTCTGGATGAGCGCTTTCGTATGATTCAAACATTATATGCTCACTCTAATCCCTATTTTATTTAGATCTCATTAAATGGTTTTGATTATAAGGAGAGGAAAGGCTTTTGACACTAACGAAGTTGACATATATCACATCTATCTCTTTATACACTTGGCTAGTCAGTCCTTCAAATAAGGACACTGAATTAATTTGAAGTGATATGTTCTTGATTAATCCATGCCGATATGTTTTATTGCCTTCTTATCACTTATGTGCTTACAAATTGATTAATAATTGACTCATTATCATGGTTACATTGATGGATTTATACTTCCCAGGATCCTCTTCTTTGCTACTTATTAGACTTGTAAACACATGCCTCTGGCACCAATGTCCTCGAGGAAGTCACTTAGGGTGTGAGTCGTCATAAAGTTTAACTTCATCCAGTCAAGAGCCGGACGCTAATTAGGACAGGGATTCACTTCCTTACACAAAGGAATATGACACATATGGTCTAGTACCACAGTAAGTGCTGCACAGTATCCGAGACTCGGTATGACACAGATATGACACAGGATCAAGAGGAGACCTGCACCTTTCTGGAGGTTCAGCTGGAACTTCCATGAGGCTATCCATGTGGGATACCTGAGAGCATCTAGAACGGGATAGGGCACCTGTACCTATGTTAAAATAACTGCACTCCTAAATATAAAGTGTTCATTTATGGTCAAGGGGAAAAGATGGGTACAACAAAACACCCTAAGGAGGGAACTTTTATAAGGTGGAGTGGTGGCCTTTGAAGATGATGCTCTTCTTTCTCTGGCAACAGAAGGAACTGAAACAATTTACTTTCAAGTTAAAGTACTAATATTTAGGTAGCTACATGTTTCTCAAGGCGTTCTGATATTTAAATCATTCAAATGCCTAGCAAGAGTTTTGAGGTATTCAAGTGCCTTGCACCCAGTCTCACCCATGCTTAGTCTGTCTGATTTTTCAGCGCTACTGAAGATACCCCATGTAGGAAGCTAATTACTTCAAATTACTTCTAAAGCATCTTTACATGCTTGTATCTTTCTAGCAATGACCAAGAGAACCTGCACTGTTTAGCCTGGGTGTTTCGGTTGATCCAGAGGAATTCAGGGCTTTATAACTTAGTCCTACCTATTAAATGCAGAAAACAGCTTTCCCTCACTCTCAGGTGAGGATAACCAGAGGAAAGCTTGCAGGGTATTCTGGTCTGTGGTAACAGAGCCACATGCACCCAAGGCAGATGCACTAGGTAGTATAGATTGCAAAACTGGAAATTTTCATGAGCTGTTCACAGTCCTGAGCTGTGTTATGACCTCTCTTCAAATCTACAAACAGGACACTGGTGGCAAGGTATACCTAACACAACAACAAATGCAATAAATTTGGAAAACAGTAAACATCACAGCAGATGACAATTTTTGTGGTTGTTGCATTTGGGGTTTCTGTTTATTTGTTTGGTGGTTTGGTGGTTTGGGGTTTTTTTTAGTTACCAAAACTCTCAAGACGTCTTCAGGATATAGGAAGTCCCAAAGGTGCATGAGCACTGTGAATGCCCTGCATGCATACACTTGGGCTCCTCTGATGTACGAGATATTTCTGATCAGTTATAGCTGAATGAATGAATGGCATAGAGTACGGGTGAGAAAGGGATAGTTTGAGAAAGCAGCTTCTCCATCATCTGTGCCTGTATTTGCAAGCTGTCAGAAATCCGTAGGAAAAGTTCCACTGCCAGTAGCTTACAGGCTGTTTGATTTAATCCATGCCTCCATAGGCTTCCCAATCAACAGAGCCAACAAGGAGTTATCAGATCCAAATGAGCTGCTGCAATTTCCCACCCCAGCATGGGGACTGAACCTGAATTACCCTAGGCCACCTGTCCCTGCTCACCACTGCAATGTACAGTAGAGGGATTTAGGCCTTGTTTGTAATCTTTTGTCTGCAGCCTCGTTGTTTGGGTGGGGCTGCACCTGTTCATGGCGAGTGGGAATCCCTTAATTATGGCTGTGGGGCTGGGCAGCGAGAGCTGGCCCTGTGTGCTGGCACACAAAGGCTTAGGGCAATGCGTGTGAATTCAGTGCCCTCTTTTTGCCATGCCAGCATTCATTGCAAATCCTCCGTGGGTCTTCACGGCTCAGCTCCTGCATTCCCAGGGCTTCTGCCTGGTGTTTCACACACCAGATTGTCCTCTCTTTAGAGGGCAGAGATACTGTCTCCCTATATTTTGGATCTTTGGGAACTGTAATTGTTTAGGAATAGCAGCTGAGGGGCAATAACATATTTAAGGTGTACTTTTGGTTATAGCATTGCCAGTTCTTTACTGTTACCAGATGCAAACTGAGCTCACCTGGTGAACATATGCCCATTGCTTTGAATGTTCGTGTTAGTAGCGACAGCTTGAGTCACAAGAGACACCCGGGCTACACCCTCTGCTGAGTGCTCTGAGGTGATGTTATCCACAGTGTCAATACAGGCTGGGGGATGGACAGATCAAGAGCAGCCCTGCAGAGAAGGACCGGGGGGTTCGTTGGTGGGTGAGAGGCTGGACGTGACCCAGCCATGTGCACTCACAGCCCAGAAAGTCAAACATGTCCTGGGCTGCATCCAAACCAGTGTGGGCAGCAGGGCAAGGGAGGGAATTATGCCCTCTATTCCACTCTGGTCAGACCCCATCTGCAGTGCTGCGTCCATCTCTGGGGTCCCCAGCACAGGAAGGACATGGACCTGTTGGAATGAGTCCAGAGGAGGGCCATGAAGATGATTAGAGGGATGGAGCATTTCTCCTATGAGGAGAGACTGAGAAAATTATGGTTGTTCAGCCTGGAAAAGAGAAGGCTGAACTAATTGTGACCTACCTGAAGGGAGCCTACAAGAAAGATGGAGTGAGACTATTTACGAGGGCATGTAGTGAAGGACAAGAGGGAATGGCTTTACATTGAAAGAGAGTAGGTTTAAATTAGATGTTGGGAAGAAATTTTGTATTGAGAGGGTGGTGAGGCACTGGAACATGTCACCCAGAGAAGTTGTGGATACCCCATCTCTGGAAGTGTTCAGGGTTGAATGGGGCTCTGAGCAATCTGGTGTAGCGAAAGGTGTTCCTGCCCATGACAGGGAGGTGGGAATTAAACGATCCTTAATGTCCCTTCCAACTGAAACCATTCTATGATTCCGTGACGGGACCCCAATCTCTTCCCTCACTCGTCCCAGTTACCCGCTGGAACCCCTGTCCACGCCACCTCACTTCAGTGGGTGCCGCATTCCTGTTCTCGTCTGCCCTATACTCCCCTGTGCCTGCAGTCCCCACCTTTTGCTCCTTCTCCCTCCCTACACAAACTTTGCCCCTCTTCATTTCAAATGTTATTGTCTCCCACCAAACACCAGCAGAGAAGATACCGATGGGACGGCCAGCCTCCAACTTTTAACTCCAGAGGCAAATGCCACAGAGACCTCTCAAGACTACAACAAATAAGTTTGTGCCTGGACTTGCACTCCGGGGTGGAAGTGTGAGATGTTCATAACGAAACCACGATGTGCCTGGCTGCAAAAATCGACCGAACTTCTGTTAAGCGTGAATACAGACATCCCCAAAACTCACAACAGAACAATTTATTCCGTCTTTTTCCAGGCCAGTTCCGCAGATTCCCCACGATAAAAGCCGGCCATGAGCGGGAGCCTCGGGGCTCTGCCGCCACCTCGTGACTCCGCTCGGAGCGGCGCTGGCCGGGAGCGGCGCTGGGACGGCTCCGCCGCCTGGAACGCTGTGATAGGACTGAAATATCTCTGAAAATTTAGAAGTTTGCTTACTCTCTAATTCTCCCTAAGAGCGGCGCTTTTCATCGGCTGTGCTGCTGCCCCAGTGAGTTAACTGCACGTCTCCGGCCGCAGCCCAGGCTCGGGGATGCCGCTCAGCCCCCGCTGATTCAGGGTCAAAGCTGGAGCTGGTACCAGGCAGTGGGTGCTGAGTGCTGCTGCAAATGACTCCCGTGAAGAGAAAGGAAAAGGGACTTAACTGGTGCCCCATCCATCTCGCCATAGCACCTGTACACCCCCTGCTCCCCCGGCTCCTTGGCAGTGTGCAGATGAGGACCATCCCTTCGTACCTCCTTTGAACCTGTTCTAATAGCTGTGAGGATAACCAGCATTGAGAGCCAGCTGTTGTTGGGCTTATATGACAAATGAGAGATTCAGATGTAAGATTGATAGTAATTAGATTGCCACCTGCTATTGCTTTAATCCGTATCCCGGATTTTTAATTGTTTAAGGGGGGCTGGTTGGCACATGAATCCATGAGAACTATCTTAAAAGGCACAAAGTGTTAGGATTGCATCCCAGTCATCACAATTAGGGCTGTCTGTTTTTTGGTTTTAGCCTCTACTGTGAATTCTGGCCTAATTTTTGAACAGTTTCCTCCTGTGTTTTCTAGGACTTACGCACTCTGTCCTTCCATCTATCAATTTATTCATTTGTTTGTTTGTTTTTAGCAAATGCAGACAATTTCATGTTAGGCTTGGACAGTACTTTCCAGCTTGGCTTCCTGACAACCTTCTGCTGTCAAGTGGCCTGCATTCATTGGCATTGTGTCTGATTTTTAGCAGGTTCCTCTCTGAGGCCTATTCCTCCTGGCTGCTACCCAGGTGAGCAGTTCTGCTGCAGTCAGAGTGATAATAGCTGTCAGTAATTAGTACTTAAACAGGTTTGTAGGGTCGTGGCTTGCTTCCTCCCCCCTGCTTTGGACAGCACTAATCTACTTTCACGTCACGCTTCATCAGAAAAAGAGAACACCAAGAATTTTGAAAGGTTTGCTCTCAGGTTCCACAAAGGGATATGCTTGGGAGGAACATGTTCGTTTTGTTGGAGAGACACACAAAATAGACTATAATTTGCATAAGGAGCTGAGAGAGGAGAACTGAATGAGGGGTCGAGGGAAGGGGTTTCATTGACTTCAAAGAGTATTGGATCAGATTCATGTGGACCATCTGCAACTTCCTTTGATGCACCAGCAAACTGGAGATAACAAGCCTCTCCTCTCTGTACATCTCCTGTGTAAGGCATTATGTGGAGTACGACTTTGAGTCTGGCACTGGCACAGCCCACTCTTAGAAGAGAAAGTATGTCCCTATAATGTGTTTGGGAGAAGCTGTTTTTCCTAGGTGATTGAATGTTGCAGTAGGTTTGAAAGCAAACGTCCCTAGAGGTCACTGCAGAGCAGTCATTTGAGTCGCAATGTGTTTGAGGGAAAATTGTCAAAATATTTTGGAATATTAGATTTATTTTTTAATATATTTTAAGGTGACTCTGAGTAGTCATTGTCCATCCCTCTCCCAAACCACCCAACCATATGCTATACTTTCATAGAGCAGGATGCCAAAACTCTTCCTCAGACAGAATGTCACCTCCTTCATGCTATACCCCTGGCCTACTCCTTACATCACACCTCACCTGATGAGGTCTTCCTGCTGTGGAATAGCCCAATCTCACCATCCTGTCTGCATCACATCTCCCCAGCAGGCACAAGCTGCCTCTCTCCCCCTGCCACAGTTCCAACAAATAGCCTTGTTTGTCTTGATCCAGAAAAACAGTTCTGATGGCATGTAGGGATAGGTCCCTGCAGTGGTTGCCACAGGCTGGGAAGTCATCACAAGCACAGCTGAACACCTCCGACCAGCTGTAGTTATCTGTAGAGAGGTTCTTAAAGGACTTGGTTAGATACTACGGTATGGGCAGAGTGGAGCACTTTTACTGTGTCTCTGTGAAGAATTTCATCTGCTCCCTCCTTTTAGGCAATGTTTTTTCATTGGCAATTGCTGCCTATTCTTGAGGCAGGTGTAGAGCAAGAAGGCAAAATGTTGCAGAGAAGATAAACTGGCACAGGGGAAATAGAAATAAGAATAGCAACACGACCAAAATAATAAGCCATCATAAGCATTTCTACAGGACTTTTCATCTGTGCAAGTCAAACAATTTGCAGGAGCTAAACAAATCAAGCGTCTCAGCAATGCTCATACTGCTGAGAAATATGCAGTTTCTTTCACCTATTGCTTAACTGCTGTCACCCCTGAATTAGGACAGAGAAGCTGTACATTGCTCAAGGCAGCGACGCCTCACGATTTAGGGTGTGAGAGGCTAACTCAAACTGTAAGACAAGGCAGCATTTAGAGTTGGCCAGGCCACTGCCTTACAAAAAGAGCCATGGATCTTTAACACCAACTGGTCAGGCCCTCAGTTTGACGTCTCAGCTGATAAAACAGGAAAGGTGAAAGCAGGGGCAGAACCAATCTTTTAACAGCTGGCTATAGGAGAAGACAAATTTGTAAACTGAAAGAGGGACAAAGGAAAAACATTTACCCCCTGCTTTTAATAGAGATTCATTCATAAAACTAAAGTGAAAGCTACAAGGTCATAGAAAGTTACATGTGATCCAGTTTTGGAAAATACCCTTCTTACAGACCAAGCCCAGAGGCAGAGGCTGTTTGAGCTATTGCCAAGGAGAAGTGTCATGGAGGCCCCTTTTCTCCTTCTCTGGGGGCCTAAGGAAACTCCAGCTAGACATATTGTACATGACAAGGTTTAACAATCTTTGTTCCTAATGGGTCCAAGCATGAATACCCAAGTGCATTCAGGAGAGGCCCAGGACTAAGAGGTAAAATGTATAGCCTGAAATAGGGAGGGAACATTTTCTGGATTAGGATAGGGTCATTCCTGGGGCAGTGAATGTACGTGGGTTCATTTTGCACCTGGTATTCTTATTAACAGTGAGGTCAATCTCCTGAACTTCCCGAGTTTGAACACCTGCTTCTATCTCTGCTCATATCCTAGCCCTTTACAAGGCTTTCTCCTTCAGTAATCCCAGAAAATGCATAGGCATCCCATGTCTGCGTCAGAACTATCCCCAAGAGACTTTCACACCAGGGAGGATTGATCTCAGCTCTCCCACTTCTGAGAGCTCATAATCAGTTCTTCAGCTGACATCCACCAGCTGTGTCATCATCCTTCAGTGCTGACTCCTCTGAAAATGAAAACATGGATCCTTGTATTCTCTGATTTATCCAGCACCTTCCTTTCTGTTGCCTTTGCCTCTTTCTTAGCAGCTGGGCAACAGTTGCTGTTCTTTCCTGTTCCTTTTCCTGCTACTACAAGGTGTCTGGATCCACTTTTTGATCTTCCACAGATGACACCTGAGCAAAGATCACCTGCTTGTGGTCCACGTTTCTACATCCCACGCATCAGTAATACGGCAGGACAGCACAGCCTTTGTTTCCAGGACTAAGCAGGCTACTCAAGAATCCCTTATGACTTTTTTATTGTCCTTTTCCTGATTTCTGTGGCAACTCCTCTGGCCCTGATGAGTTTTTCTGGAAGTCACTTTGTAAATGTCAAAGTGTGCGTGCAAAGCAAGTGAGCAGGATGAGCAGAGCCGACGTCTGCTCTGGCAACATTCCGTAGCCCGCAGGGGATCCAAGCTCCCGGAGCCTCCCGGCCAGAGCTCCGCAGCCACCCCCAGCACGGGCAGGGAGCTGCTGGCTCAGACGTGTTTCCAGGGCCATGTGCTTGCTCATCTCTCGGGCACCGCGTGTGGAGCCGGGAGGGTTCAGGCACAAGCTGAGGGTGCGTGCAGCCAAGAAAGCCAGAGACCAGGGAGGAGGAGAGAGGAAGGGTACCACAGAGCAACAGAAAAAAAACCAACCCCACAACAAAAGAGAAGACAGTAAAAGGGAGTGCAATAATGGGCATGCATTTCTCTTTCTTCTGCCCCATGGCAAGCTGCCAATCTCTTCCACGCAAATTCCTCAGTGCTACTAAAACCAGTCCCCATGGACACACCTGCCTTGAGACAAATTCTTTTAGTCTTGAAAAATCTGGGCACTTCTTCAATAAAGAGCTTTGCTTTTAAACTACTTTGCCTTTGTGAATTTTGGCAGCAGCTCACACTTGGAGAGCTTTTGAGAACCCGTTCTCTAATCAGATTTCCCTGCCCTGCCCCAGGGGACTGTGGGCGAGTCACTTCCCACAGCTGTCCCTCAGCTTCCCATTCTGTGACGTGTGGCTCACCTCAAAGGGCTGGGGAGAGGCATCATTTGTGTGTGAAGAGCTGTGAAATCCGTGAGGGTGACGGGGTGCTGAGCAGTACACGACTGCTGTGAGGGTAGTGTTACCATCAGCTCATCACTTGGGTATGGCAGGAGGTGGGGCAGGCAGAGGAGTGTGGTTCAAAACACTTCACTGCCCAGTGCAAAAAGTCATTAAGTGAATGAAAGAGGGGGCAGTGGCGTCATGTGGTGACAGGATTTATTTCTTCTACACAGTAGGGCCAAGGTTTAAGGCCAGAAAATACAAACACTCTTAGGAGTACTAGGTAAATACTCAGAGAAAAACCAAAATCCAAGCTGTTTTCCAGTTTATTCTCATGCAGGCTGGCTCCTGAGCCACCTCATGCTGGAGATGGTCAAAGGTGGCAAAAATCCTATCTTTGCTCTGAGAACAGTCTCCCTTCTCTTATTCTGACCAAAATCAGACTTGGCTGTTCAAAATGTAAAAGAGAAACCAAATGATTTGCGGCATGGTGCAACAGAAAAGAGCATCACTACAGTTAGGTGGATACACGGCTAAAACAATGGGCATTACAACAATTTCTGGTGGAAGGAGAGCTAAGTTTCTAATAACATAAGAGTAACCTGCTCCTTCTTTCCTATTTTCTCTCTCTTTTTTTTCTAGTTTCTAACCAAGATTTGACCGCATTTGCTCTGAGAAAGAGGTCAAGTATTGCTCTTTATGAGCCAAAGTTGCCCTTGTTGGATTAGCTTTGATTTTAATACCATAGCTGGAAAAACTGGTGCTAAGTTTACCTCCTTTCATTCGATAATTTACACCTTTACTCCCTGCCAAACCATCAAGTACCAAGACAAGTTTTAGAAAAAACAGGGTCTGAAGATATGGATGCTGTTATGAGCCATGCAGAGTCTAATTCTATCTTGGCTGCACATTTAATTTGAAGTCTTGAGCAAGTCAATTAAATTGTTCTCATCAAATCTTCCCTCAGTAAAACTGAGAATAGCTACTTGCCTTGTAGAGATGCTGTAAAAACTAAGAAAGTCATTAAAGAGTTTATTTAGGATGTCAAAATCTCTTAAGAGCTATGTAGAAACCTCAATTAGGATTTATAGACAGGCTATTTAAAAACACAATGGGATAAAAAGTATAATCATTGAAACTAATTAATGAAATAACCATGGTGAAAAACTTCTCAGATATAAAGGATGGAACATAAATCTGCAGTTGTCTGTCAGAGTATATTCAGCTCAGAGAAGCAACTGCTCTTTATTCACTGTTGTGGAACAAAGTCATTGCAGATACATGAGGAAATTCTTGTAGCCTATTATATTTTTTCTTCCATAATTATTGGTCTTTAATTTTCATGATCATATAACACTTTGGGTCTTTAGCTGGGATCTGTCCTGGTGTGGTTGGTACCCCAGACACAGAAGATAATGAAGTGCACTGCCCCAAAGAGCTTTTGGTCAGAGGTCCCAAATGTCCAGCAGTTTACATCACCCTGAAAGGTGATGTGCCATTACTCTGATTTTACACACGTGGTCAAACATTCCTCTTTTCCCCTGTTTCATTTGAAGCAGAACAAGGCTGCTTAGCTCAGTGTCTGGTTTCTCAGGGGATTTATTGTGTTTGCATGGTGACATATCATTGCAGTGCAGGTCAGGTGCTATTCTTGAAGATAGGGATCTGTTCATACGATGATGTATCAGTAATACTGCACAAGCTCTACTGGGGCCTTCCAGGACTCCTTGCTCAGGTCATCCTGCTGCATGAGTGAGGAGGCACCAGCTGCTGCTTACCCCAAACATCCAGTTGCATACAATGATGTTTGTAGGTATAAATGTGCTCTCTGCTCAGGCAAGCTTCCTCTGCCAGTAGTAGCTACTAACTGCCCAGTTCACTAAGAGTTGATCTCCACCAACCATGTACATCCAAGGTACTGAACTGAGCATGGTTTGTACACAAGTCCATGGGGATACTTGTTTTGTCAGCTTCCTGGTCTGTTTTGTTTGCACTCTCATCTGTAAGAGGTGTCAGTGAAACCTGGTATCTCAGGGGATAGGAAAAAGCCAGGTATTTTGCCAGTTCTCTTCTACTTTCTGCCAGTTGACAGAAAGAGAAGCATTTCCATTTGGCATCCCAGAGAAGAGTCACTGTACTAAGGCAGGTGCTGACTTCTCCACCAGCACTTGGCTGAACACAGGAGCCCACACGGGAACACCCTCCTCCTTTCTGAGAGAACCCTCTCCTCTTGTGACAGGTGAGCAGAGAGGAGAAGGCTGCCTGACTGTAGAATGCCTTTAAAGGTCAAATACCCTTTCCAGTACCTTTCCAGTGTAACAGATTTTATAAGAAAAACAGACAAAACCCCATACAAACAAACAGTGAATGAAAGTACATCAGGATAGCGGGGCACATGAATTCAGAGCATGCAAAGACAGTGATTGCTGAACAACCTGCGCGGACTCTTGAGAGCAGAGACCTGAGCAGACTGGGCATGCACAGCTTGGGCAGAGAGATACAGTGGGTGATGCAAGAGCATCCCTGTGAGGCAGAGCACGATGCAGCACAGGCACAGCAAGCAGCTGGTGCTGGTAACAGACACCTCTGATGGCAATGGGACTGTCACTGTCTATGGCAATACACAAAACCAGTAGCAGCAAGTGTCTGCTTCATTCATGCTGCTCCACAGCTCTGGTGGCCTTTGTGCTGTTCTGGGTTAGGCTGGTTGTAGTGCTCACTGTCTCTGTGACATTTTTAAAAGTTATGGAATTGTGGAGTTCTCCTGTAGAAAGTACAGGAGAATGAAAACTGCAGAGCTCCAAGACAGAAGGAGTAAAAGTAAATTCAGTGCAATACAGGTCCAGTTTCTGAAGACATTAAATAGCTTTAAGACTACACTAGTAAATGAACACACCCTTTTTATTACTGAGGCAACCAGAGTGGGGAGAATGGAAACAGTCTGTTATAGGTAAAGCCAAACGAGATGTTGCCTAGTAACTCTCAGCAGGGAAGCATTTAAACCCAGCCAGTTTAGTGAAGCTGATGTTCTGACCCAGAGATTATTTTCTCTGAAGGAAGGAAAGCTCAGTTTAAGACACACAGGATTTATTTTGCTGTTGGGGGAAACTGTAATGACAATGCTTGGGAGAATGTAGAAGTATTTACAAACTTGTACGAGGAAGAACGGACCAGGCATCAAAAGTATCACTTTTCCAAACCTGTTTTTTGATGCTGATTTATTTCCTCCAGATACAGTAAATTTCACATTCATTTTAATTTTTGGATTCTGAAATACACAAGTGATAACAGAAGTCTGCAAATATTACACATATCATTACATTATTATCATATTATCGCTGTAAGAGACGTTTCTGGAGCAAACCCGATTTCAGCTCTGCTATTGGACACAGAATCAAAATAATTGATTTAAAAGAAGAAAGACTCTGCATCTCCACTGGCTCCACTGCCTGGAATAGTTTTAATTAGGTCCTCCTTCATGACTTTGCTTTTACGGGTTCACGAAAAATTGACATGGCCCAGCTAAAGGTCTCTCACATCAGGGGGAAACTCCCCTCCTCAGACCTTACTTGAAGATTCATGTTATTTTTACTTCCATTTAGGAGGATATGATGATTTCACAGAAATATAAGCTCTGGCATGACCAGCCATGTACATCTGTGAGCCTGAGTGCCATGACTACTGTTCAGCATAGGCAGCCAGGTTCAGGAGAGCACCTCATTTCAGCAGCCTCAATACAGTTAATGATGATAGTTATGAATGTGAACTGCTGCACAGATTTTTTCTTTCATTAAAATACAATAAGCAGATCAACACATAACACTAACCATGAAAATACAGACTGCCAAAGAGTTACAACAAAAGTATGTATTTTATTAACAATGATAATACCTGGAGAACAAACCTACTACAGCATAAATACTAACATTTGAGTTCTATATTAAAAGCATGAGAGTTTTTCACAAGTATGCTTTACAAGCAGAGAAAGGATGTTCTGTAAATCAGAGAGATCCACTTCTCACTGACCAGAGCCTGGTTTGAAGTTTAATGAAACACTGTTGATACAGAACCTCTGCCCAGAAGGTGTGGGACCATCCTCAAACACATGGCCTAGATGGGCATCACACTGCAACAGAAATTATTACCATTTTATTACTGCATTTCTACAGAATGACAGAATCATTTAGGTTGGAAAAGACCTCTCAGATCATCGAGTCCAACCTTTGACTGACCACCACCACTTTGGCACTAAATACCATGTTCAGTTGTTTCTTGGACACCTCCCAAATGGTGACTCCACCACCTCCCAGGGCAGTCCATTCCAATTCTTAACAACCCTTTGCATGAAGAAATTCCCCCTGATGTCCAGCCTGAACCTCCCTGGTGGTGCAGCTTGAGGCCGTGTCCTCTCATCCTGTCTCCAGTTGCCTGGGAGAAGAGACTGACTCCTGCCTGGCTACATCCTCCTTTCAGGCAGTTGTAGGGAGGGATAAGGTCATCCCTGAGCCTCCTTTTCTCCAGGCTAAACAAGCCCAGCTCCCTCAGCTGCTCCTCACAGGACTTGTGCTCCAGACCCTTCACCAGCTCATTGCCCTTCTCTGGACTTGCTCCAGCACCTCAATGTCCTTCCTGAATTGAGGGACCCAGAATGGACACAGGATTTGAGGTGTGGCCTCAGCAGTGCTGAATACAGGGGTACAATCACTGCCCTGGTCCTGCTGGCCTCACTACTGCTGATACAGTTCAGGATGCCATTGGCCTTCTTGGCCACCTGGGCACACCCTGGTTCACGTTCAGCTGCTGCTGACCAGCACCCCCAGCTCCTTTTCCATCAGGCACCTTTCCAGCCACTGCCCNGCCCCCAGCCTGTAGCACTGCAGGGGTTGTTGTGACCCAAGGGCAGGACCTGGCACTTGGCCTTGGTGAACCTCAGACCATTGGCCTCTGCCCATTGATCCAGCCTGTTTAGATTCCCTTGAAGAGCCTTCCTGCCCTCCAGCAGATCAACGCTCCCACCCTACTTGTGTTTGCAAACTGACTGAGGGTGCCCTCAACCCCCTTGTTCAGATCATTGATAAAGACATTAAACAGGACTGGTCCCAACACTGAGCCCTGGGGAGCACCAGGGGTGATCAGAAACCATTATTATTGCATTATTACCATTGCAATTACAGACCAACATTATGCCAGTACCTACGGTGCTATCCTGAATTAGGAAACTTTTATGAATAATTCTCTGTTGGGTTGTGAGTGGGAGAGTCTTGGGAAGTGACAGGGAATCATCTCTGGTCAGTGGGCAAATATCTGCCCCCAGACAAGCAGATCCCAGAAGATGAAGTCAAAAGGTAATAATGCCAGAAAGCATAGGAAATAAATTCGAGGATTTAGACATCTCAATATATTATGAAAATTTCAAGGTAATTAATAAGTCACTGTAAGTCCTTCTCACAGATCAGCTGATCTCACAGATCTCCCCTCATATTACTGATGTGAAAAAAATTAGACTCAGTGTAACTATCAGTGGCTCATAACAAAAATGGAAGGTTGTCTTCAGCTGGAGATGATTGAGGGCATCAAAATACATATCAAAACTGCAGGGCAAATAGCAACTACTGCAAATGCCTTCAATGGCCAGTATCTCAATCTCTGCATATTTTAAGAACATCTTCAGCAAATATTTAGCCAGACTGAACTAGAAAGAACTGCCCCTGTGATGGGCCAAATGCATGGACCCGATCTCAGAGTCCCTTCTACTGTCTCTTGTCACACCCTGCAGTGCACCTGAGGCCCCTTGAGTAAATTTTCTGTCTAGACTCCAGCCCTTGTCTATACACACACAACTACTTTCCCTAGTCACATACTTTTTTAAACCCCAAACTGACTGCAGGCACATTTGATACTATATTTGGTACTCATGTTTTTCATAACAAGAATTCTCACAGAATGGCTCCAGTGATACTGTAACCCTCACTGCTGTATTTAGGTAGATTCTTTCATGGGCACAAAGAAAACTTATTTGTTAAGATCTGTGTCTTTGTGTATCATCTCCAGAACAAACATACCTGTTTGCAGATGACTTCAGTTCTAGTGGATCCCAATGAGTTATCTGGTCGTCTCATGATATTGGTGTTACTTTCATCTCTGCCACAAGTGCCATAAGCCTCAGAAAACGATGGCCATCCAGTCCCAGAATTGTACTTCTTTTCTGAGCTATAGTGGAAAACAGATCTTCTTAATTAATAACAGAGATGTTACTAAAAAGTCTGTTTTTATTAAGAACATTGTCTTTTTTTCCTCATTCCTGTGTTGTACCACTATTAATAATATTTGGCACATTATAAGCTTTCTCACTGGCATCAAACTGTGCTGGAAACTCTTTTCCAAAGGGAATTCTCCATCAGCTCACAACAGGAGATTTTGCCTCACTGTTTCAATTTCAATGAGAGGTTGATATTTTATAAAGCTTGGAAAAGGGTTTTTTCTGACAACAGCACTACACTAACACTATGCTATAGTGTTTAGCTGAATTACACCTACAAAGCTGCAGTTCAAAGCCTGACTCAATACAGCACAATCTCAAAGAGAGTTTACAAGAAGAAACGAAGAATGGACAAAGGCTGGGCTGGCCCACCAGACCAGGCTCGTGCCGGATGACGATGGCTTTGTCTTGCAGTCAGCCATCAAGCTGGTTTGGAAAACCAAACAGAGCCTTGCTCAAACCATCAATCAACGACAGATCCTCACAGCACAAAGATCTACTTCTCCCAAGAGATAATCACAGCCACAAGAAACAGTACACCAGGCTGTCAACTTGTGGGTGCCTCCTGTTGACATCCAGGGTGACCAACACTGTTTGGCTGCATATTAAAACCTAGAGCGTATTGGAAAATACGATCAGAAAATATTTGGGGAATTAGGTATAGAAGTGAGGTAATCCCTCCTATTTAAAACTGTGCAAGCTTTGATAGCAATATGGACCTTCTCTTATCGAAGAGGGACCTAGCATGAGTTAGAACAAGAAATGAAGATAGGTTCACATACTTCTCAGGTAAGTGGTCTGGAGACTCATCACAACTGTTTCCTCTCGATTTCCCGTAATTTTTTCCCAATTTCACAAACCCAATGCTCTTACTGACATCTAGTGGTGGATGAAGACATCAACACTAGTAGCAGCTCTTGATCAAGGGGATTAGAACGTTAGTTAAGCCAGAATTTAAATCAAAAGATGTAGTACATATCACGTGTATTGTGGTGGCGTATTAACACAGTGACGAAAAATCTGAAAATCTTAATTGCAGTGCCTTTAAGAAAGACAAGACAAACAAGCCGGGCAAAAAAGGTAAAAAATCCAACCGGAAGAATAGTGCATGAGTCAGCATGTGTTTTGTAATTATCTGTTCAGGGCTGTCTTTGAGCAATGCAACTGTGGAAATAAAAGAGGATTTGCAAGCACAGAATGACCAAAGGCTAGGTTTTGTGTGGGCTGTGGCTTAGTCTTTGACATCAATGCACAAATAGCCATGAGAAATGTTCTCCTTGCCCCTCCTTTCCATGAAACTGAAGAGAAATAGGACACAGCACAGGAGCAGCCTGCTCTGAAGTAAATGCAGTTTGCTGACTCTGTGTTTGTATGTGAAGGTCCTTCGGGCTCCAGACCTGTTCCTTTCCAGCCAAAGAGGGCTCCCTGCTTTCCCTGCTACAAAACCACATGAATACTGTGCCCACCAGCCACAGAGTGCCCAAGAGTAACCTCGGGGACACAGACATGACTTCTGAGTTTCCCTGCCATACATCTGTTCTGTTTCTTTTTTATCAGAACTCTATTTTTTGACACAGGTATCCTCATGTTTATTCACACATAGATACAAAGACCCTCTCTGAAAACCCACAGAGTCAAAGAAGGTCTTTAATTCTTTGTGGGTTTTGCATCTGATCCTGACTGACTCCATCCCTTACATGCCACTCACAATACTCAGGTTTATTGTAGATGTTTTCCGCTGCTAAAGGAACAATCTTTTGAGCTATTGAATTAGCTCTCAACAGAAATGGTCTCTGTATGGTTTTATTAACAGTAATATCACTTAGATTCCCTAATAGAAACATTTTAGTACCCCAAAATATTGCTGTTCAAGACCATATTTGTCCTTTGAAGTATTTCACCACTTAATTTATGAATAAATGGACTTTCCCTAAACATATGCATTAGATTAGCCTTCGACACACCATTCCTCCAGCACATGTCATTTACTTTGATCCCTATTTCAGTCATCCTGGATGGAATCCAGATAATTCTAAAAAGTGCTTTTTGCTGTATGAATCTCAGCTGTAGGTTTATGGTTTGATGAAGGTTTGAGATTTCATTAAAGCACCACAATTTGCTATCTGTAAAGGCTAGGGGTTTGTTACATGTATTTCCAACTCTTTCAAATGAATATTTGGTAGTAGAAGGTAATAAATTCTGGTATAAATATATACACACATGTTACACAGAAAGGAAGAAATACTTTATGTTTACCTGTAGCTAATGATCTAATGCATTTGAAAAGAAAAGACATTTTTAATGGACTAGGAAATAAAGATGATGAATTAATCTCTTATTCAATACCATTTCTCTCCCTCAATGTTAGTGTTCTCCACAACATAATACATCCATGGAAAATACATTTTCAGGCCATTTTGCACATTTAATAGTTTCCAATTTTCTTACAAGGTTTTTTTTTTCCTGAAAGTTTGATTTTTTTTGTCTGTGAGGCTCAGTATTATCTTGTGCTTTAAACCAAAATACTTATATTCTCTGAGAGCTGGATAGGACAAAAGGCAGCCTGAGTGTTTGGTTATACTGTTGTTTTGTTACTACTTTAGTTTAACAGCAGAAGCAATTACCTCCAGTGTTTGTCTCTTCATGGTGGTCTGTCAATATCTATTTTCTAATATAAAAGATGCCTAAATTGGAGGGAAATTTGAAGGAATTGAAGGAACTCTTCCAAGGCTTAATAATTTAAAATTTCTCTAATTTATCAGAATTTTCTGGAGGTATTTCTAGGTTTTATATTTTCCTTCAGAATATTTTGTAATGCTGAGCTAAAGTCAGAAACAAATTTATTTAAAAGTGTTTATTAGCAAACCTCTACAAAAAACTATATATTTAAGCAAACACATGTTTGCATAACAATAGTTTTCTGTATTTCACCAAAGGAAAACTAACTATTCACAATCATAATTTAATTGTTTAGTTTAGGTTTATTTTCAATACATCCAATAAATTTTTTCCTCCTTTCTTACTATCCCCTGTTCTTTAGCTTCCCATTTGAAGTTCTGATCTGTGATTAATCCTTTAAAGTCTTCATTAACTTGGCCAAATCAGCCATATTTCATTGAATTCTCAGTTGGGAATAAATAAGGGCTATTTTCTGGACCAAAAATATGAGAAACTGTCTTTCCTGGTTCAGTTACAGAGAACAGAACACCCTCTGCACATCCTACTCCAGGGCACTCTATTTGCTTTTACTTAGACGCTAATGAAGTTGGAAAATACATAGTATTGTAATGAGCACAGAGATTAACTGTGCAGTCATTCACAGCCAGGCTTTAAAAAGTAGATGTAATCAAAAAGGCAAGAAGAGTGGAATTTAATTTAGAGAACAAGGAGGGGTTGGGGGAGAAGAGAAGGTCCCCGCTCCAGTGTGAGGGACCCACTGAGAAGACATCACCACAGCAGACAAAGAACACATCACAGCAGCAGACAAAGGCAGAGCAAGGTCTCTCCAGCCCAGCAGCGCAGTGGCAGAGGATGACTATGGCAGAGCACAAGAGCAGAGCAAACACACAGTGATACTCATGCATAGATACACATACTGTGTGGCAGCTTGTGGCTTAAGGACCTCTATCCACTTAAGAACCACTGTCCACCAAAAGAACAGTGTGTGGCAGGAGAAGCAATGTGACAACTGTGTGCTGGCCACTGGAGATCCTCCTATGCTCCAGGGAAAGTACCTGGATTTGTATCATGTACCATTTGTACCATGTATTTGTATCATCACAGGCATCCTGAAAGACTTCTACATAGCACTTTGGCACCAAGGGATTGTTCTTCTGGCCAACGGTTTCCATTCCACTCATGAAAAGATATTTCCCCTCCTGCCACAATTACGACATGTTAAAGACACTAGGAAATCCAAAGGATGTCACCTGAAGAGTGGGGCACTGCAGCACACGCAGTAGTATATTCCTGATTTGGTGTTATTCAGATAGATCCCACTGAATGGCTTTTAAAATGGGGAGGAAAAAAAGAGAAGTTAATAATGCAGGCCTTTAAAAGCTCACCATCTGGAACAAGCATGTAGGAATCAGATTCAAAACAGGAGAAAAACCATAAAAAGAAGGCTTCACAGGGGGGCTTTGAAGAACAAACATTAGCAGCCTAAAGAAATGAAGGGGAGGATGCCTTTGGATTAATAGTGAAGACTACCCCCTACCCCTGCAAACTTTGAGACCAGTCAGATGCATAAATCATCCAGGTACCAAGGATGGAGTCGTGACCTTCGAGAAACTGGTGAAATGTGCAGGATCCCAAAGGCCAGGGCTCTGCTATGGACTGCCACAATTTTAAAGTGGCTTTACCAAGGGACTCTTCTCCTTCCTGCATGGTCTGAAACTGAGATCCTTATTTTACAGATATGGATTTGGACACAGTTCACATTACTTAATCCCATGGTACATGCTCCATGTGTGCAGAAGTCCTGGCTCTGGGCTAGGGACACCAGGACTCCACCCACAACACTACATAGCATCCATCACAGAAGGAGGAAAAACGGGGGGGCATGTGGGTGGGTGATCTGGCACATGAGGGATAACCCATCTCCTGAATGGAGTGCTCTGTATACTATTTCCACAGCTAATCCACATAAGGTCAAAAATAGAAAACTACAGGACAAAAATATGATGTCCCTCTCCTCTGGGGGGACATCTACTACTACCACACAGATGGCTGATCTGGCAGCAAAGTATCCCAGAAACACCCCCCCCAAACAACAAAATACAAAAAGAATGCAGAATGTTTTTTCATCTGCAAAACAGTCTGGGTCAGAACAAAATCTGCTCCATTCCATATGTTGAGTCTAACTTTCATCCACAGAAAGGCAGGGGAAATCCTGTGAAGAAACTGAGTGGTGACAGCTCCCCAAGGCAGGTTTTTCTGTGCCCAGCAGGCAGAGGAGGTGGCCCACCCTTGGACAGCATTAGCACTTTTGCTCACCGGTTCAGTTCCTTTTTCTCGTGTAACATAGAATTGCTCCGGAGTCAATTTTTTTTTCCAATCTGTAGCAACAGTTGCTTCAGTTTGTTTAGTCAGAGAGCCCGTGTCTTCAGTTAGATACAGAGAGACAATTTGTATTAACACCATTTAAACTTAGATTCCATTGATAGTTTCCATCATCATTTCAGTTCTCCCAAAGTTTCTATGGGTACAGACAGAGCACAGAGGGCAGTTCAGGGACATGACCAGGGGTGAGTGAGGACTTTGCATCTGCTTTCCATTTGGTGTGCTACACCCAAAGAGAAGCTCCAGCCAACTACTTGGGAAGGCTTGTAAAGGAAACAGTCACCTATGACCCAAGGCACCACCCACCCTCCCAGCGCAGCCCTCTGCTCTGGCTTGGGATAACTGCTGGTCTGCTGGTGCTCCCTCTTCACCCCGGGTATCACTAAAAGATTTGGCAGTTTGTCTCCGGGAAATTCTCAGAAACAAGAACTAATGTTCATCTATGAGCTATTGAACATTAACAACTTTCACAGGCCGCAGTGAAAAGTGGTGCTAAGAAGGAGCACTGGAAGAAAGTAACGTCTACAGCCCAAGAGAAATGGGGCCATAGTTAAGTGAGAGACACACAACAGGAGCGCAGAAGTCACCTATCATTGTGCAAAGCTCCAGGAACATCTTCTGTGAGTCTGTACACACCATGCAGAATGTTTATAGAGGTATGGGGTTGGCAAAGAATTAATAGACTAGCTGAAAAACAGTAAGTAAAACCGTTTAATACCTTCCTAATCAAAAAGTCTGAGGTGGGGAACTATCTCCCAGCCTAATTCCCATCAGCACAAGATCCTTGAAAAGCAATCACCCCCTGAAGAATGAGGCATTCATCTCTTGCAATATAGAGGTGAGACTGGGGG
>WBMZ01002080.1:0-12994 GCA_013400975.1 Atrichornis clamosus
TGTCCGCCCGCGCGGTGCTGAACCCGGCGCGGCCCGGGGGCTCCCTCCAGCGGCCCCGCAGGGACGGAGCCTGCCCGCGAGCCCGCCACGGCCCCAACCCGACGCCTCCCGCACCAGCCAGCGCCCCCCGGCGCCCGCGCCCCCCTGGCAGGGCGGTCCAGGGCTCGGCCCCGGGGTTCCGGGCATCCGGACCTGGTGCCCGGGTGAGGCACAGTCCTACTTTGTCACTTTGTAGTGTTGCACCATTTTCTTACTTTTTGCAGAGGATTGCTGAGGCCTTTCAAGCGTTAGTGAATGAGGGGTTTTACGGCTGGTGTAACTATTGCTTCACAGGTGAAGACAGAGAATTTAAGTGACTGTGTCATCAGGGTTATGTAGGAAATCTGGACCAACAAAGATTACTTCCTCCTGTAGGCAAAACATTCTCTTTTACCCCAGGACTTGTTTTCACAGGTAAAATACGACATCTTCCCTTCAAATAAGCCTTACAAGACTAAATTAACTATTTGATTATGTAGCAATATCTGTGAGCATCTTGCTCTGCCTCAGGATGCAGACAGGTGCTTACACTGGACTAAAACCAGGAATTAACATATGCAGTGAAAGGAAAAGCAGAAGGTAAAACTCTGATCGTGGTACAGATAACAGATTTTCCACTGATTTTTTAGAGATCAGGATTTCAAGCAGGGAGATTATTGAATCCAGTTCTAAACAGAAGGAATTGCCTACCCTGGCATCAGTTCAGTACTGTACCCAGTAGCATCCATGGGCAAAATGGTTGTGATCGTCTTCTCAATCACGCAGGTATAAGTCAGTTAAGCATCTGTCTAAACTCATAAAGTTGCAACAGTTTACACAAGAGGAAAATCAAGTACTTTGAACTGTTTTCCCTTAACCTACTTCTTAATTAACCTTAATTTTCATTGATAAGTATGTTCACAAGCAGTTCAAACCATTAGTAATGCTGAACACAAGCATGCAGTACTGCTGCCTGGTTCAGCTATTTGTTGAAGTTAACAGAGTATGCATTATCATGAATACAAATAATGCTCACTCTTTGCCTTCTTTTTCTTGCAGTAACACTTAAAATATCACCTGAAGTTTCTTCCCTTGCACCTCAAAATTAATTTAACCATCAACCTAGAAAAAGGTGAAGGAGAAAGACTGTATTAAAACTAGACTTTCGTAAAGTAACAAGAACAACAAAATAAGCACAGATGCACTAATTTCAATCCTGCCAAGTGCTGAGCATTTCTGGGGGGATATGACCACCCTTAAATCAAACTGATCCCAGCCTAAAATGCTGAGGAATGTGCTGCTGTTTGGCTTGAGGGGAACCATGAAAAATGGACTGATACCACCACTTAGGTAAAGGAAGCACTGGTACTGATGTAAGATTTTGTTAGGAAGCAAATGAGAAGTGAAAGATCTTACTGGTAAACAAGTGCAGTGCATTGATTTGTGTGCGTGGCCAGACACCATGATGGGGTTAGTGTTTGACTGACATTCCCCAAAATGAAAGTTATAATTTTATTGCATTCTTTCTGACTTTTTCCTTAGTAATAATGTATACAATCCAAAATTTTGAAGACCATACGTGTGTTTCAGGCATATAGGGAATAACAAACAACTCAGAGCTCTTTCGTGTTACCTAACATAGGCAGATGATAATATAGATATGAATTTTGACAGGCTTGAAATTATGTAAGCTACTTACACACTCTGGATTTTAATCCTCTGCCTTTGCACACTTCAGTCACATTAGCAAATTCCACTGGAGTTAGTAAGACTGCTCTCATGAGTAAATCGCCTGTGTAAGGGATTCCTTCAAGGATCAAGTCCTAAATTATGCATATTAAATAAAACTTCAAAAATACGTTTAGAAATAACCTCGAAGAGGGTAATACTAAGACTGGGTAAGCTCATTCTTTTCCCTCTGTCTTTTCAAGTCTAGGCAGTTCTGTGAATTAATGTTTCTTTGCTTATTTTTTCCCCAAACCCTCTCTCAGGGTTATTAATAGAGAATAAGGCAGAATTCATGAAGTCACAAGGAGCCCTACAGAAATAAATCTGTATAATAGTACAATGGAAACTGACAGCCTTTGCGTGTGCATTTCAGCTACATGTTTTCCAAAATCTGATCATAGATATCAGTATATGAGTGTGTACAAAACACACTCATCTCTTCAAAATTTCTGCTAAATGTTTGTGGAAAAGCTATTAAATCTGTAACATATGAGGACATTTCAAAGTTAGCTACCATTTGAGAAGCAAAATCAAAGCATTCCACATTTATTCCCATGTTTGCTTTTGTAACATTATTTACTATGTGTTTTTCTGCCTTCATCTGTTGTGGACGACTTATAACCTCAGTGTGTGATTTTAGACTGGATTATGAACTGCTTTCCTTTTATATCCTGTAATATCACCTGACCAGTATCAGTGGGTCACAGCATAATTAGATTGGAATTGGATACACTTTTCTCTGAAGCAGCTGCATCATTGTTGTGCTAAGTAGGGCAAATGCATTGAGTATATTTACAATTTGGTGATTAATTGCCTCCAATATGTAGGAACTTAGGTAAAACCATGAATGAAACCTGCTTTTATCAGTGACTTTAAGCTTACAATAGTCAGTGTGCTTGTTCTCAGTGAAACTTGCTTTGCTAGATTTGATGTGACAACTTTTCTGCTGTCAGAACACTTCTGGGTTGCTTTCAAGGGTTTGTTTATTGCTTGTTTGTTGTTTCTCATGGCCTAGAAAGAGGCATACGCTCCAAAACAGCAACATCTAATACAAAATAATCACACACCAGAGCAGTGCACTTACAGCTGACAGTTAACAGCAGATCATGTTTAAATGATCCTTATTAGCCTGTACAGAAGACTGAAGGGGATAAACATCTCCAGTTCAGCCTCTTACTGCACGTCTCAACACTGTCAATGATGTCACTGGAACAGGAAGGAGAAGAAGGCAAAACTAGAACTGTTCAATGGATTCTTCTTTTTCCAGAAAGCAGAGAAGGTGGGGGGATAGAAGGACTTCTACTTACCTTTTCCTTATTTCCAGAATGTCTGGCTCAGCATGAGATTAACTAGAGTGTTCCATGTAAAAGGTGGAATTCAGTAAACAGAAATGAAATTATGCTTTTAATTTAATGCTGGTGTTGATGGAAACTCCAAACATGAAAATCTGTATTCAGCTCCTGCCTGGCACTCCATCCCTGCAGACACTTTGCTAACATCAGGTTAACATGATGTGTTATGGTCCAGGCAAGTGGTCAGTGCAGTGGGTGGGGAAGGGGCTGAAAGGTGGCACCCACTGGGTGGTGGCAAATGGCTCCTTTTCAAAGAGGAAACCTGTCACAAAGGGAGTCCCTAGGGATGGATGTTGGGCCCAATGCTGCTTAATATCTTTATAAGTGATCTGGAAGATGGGATCAAAGTTTGTCATGGTCCCAAACTGAGTAAGGAAGGGAGAAGCCACCCTGCAGGAAGACCTGGATTGTCTGGAAGAGTAGGCTAACAAGAACTTATAAAGTTCAAGAAGGACAACTATAAGGTCTTGCACCTGGGAAAATATAATCCAGGATTGCAGCACAGGCTGGGATCTGATTGACTGGGGAGCAGCTCTGTGGAAAGGGATCTGGGGGTCCTGGTGGACAACAAGTTCAGTGTGAGTGACCAGTGTGCAGCTGGGCAGAGAAAGCCAACAGGAAGCTGGGCTGCATCAACCGGGGCATCCCCAGCAGAGATCGAAAAGTCATTATCCCACTCTACTCAGTGCTTGCCAGGCCTGGAATACTGTGTGCAGATTTGGTCCCCACTACACAAAAAAGTTGTGGACTGGCTGGACAGAGCTCAAAGAGCAGCCACAAAGATGAGCAAAGGAGGGGGAAGCCTGACATATGGGGAAAGGCTGAGAGAAGNGGGAAAGGATGAGAGAAGTGGGCTTGCTCAGCCTTGAGAAAAGAAGGTTTAGGGGAGATGTTCTCACCATGCTCCAGTATTTAAAGGATTGCAGAAAATAAATCAGACTACTTTTTTACAAGAAATCACATGGAAAAAATGAGGGGTAATGGGTACAAGTAATTCTTTGGGAGATTCTGATTGGACACAAGAAGAAATATTTTTGCAATGAGAATAATCTCTCCAGGGAAGTGGTGGATTCCCTGCCATTGGACACTTTCAGGATTCGTCTGGGCAGGGTGCTGGGCCATCTGGTCTAGACTGTGTTTTTGCCAAGAAAGGCTGGACCAGATGATCCTTGAGGTCTCTCCCAACCTGATAGTCTATGAGTCTGTGATTATATGATCACATTTCTCTAAGTGTAGTCTTCTTGCTTTTAACTGCACTTCTGTTTCTGCACATCCCATGAAGTGCCTCAATAACTTGATGCTAAAGTTACCAGGCAGAATCCAAACGCTGTTCTACTTGGAACGTATTTTGCAGTTGTACTTCACACAGAGTGCCTGTCCAACGTCAGTCAGTAGAGAAGATCATTGTGCTGTTCCTCAGTGTAACAAATGTGGTAATGAAGATGTTCCTGGAATGTGGCAGACCAAGGTTTAAATCCCTTTTTCCCTAGAGGGGATTGAAATCTCTCTCTTTCCTCACCAGAGAGTTTCCAAAGCAAACCTTCCCCCACTCCTAGCACAATTGTCCTTCTGTGAATATAAAAGGTTAAGATTCAGCAGAAAAAAAGAAAAAAGAAGAAGAAGGAAAAAATTAATAATCCTTACTATGGAATTAACCTCTGGAGGTATCTTTGCTCAACATTTTAGTGTTTTATATAATGTTATTAAATCATTCCCTTGAGCACAGGTCCCAAACAGCAGACTGTGTAGTCTGGCCCCTATTTGACATAATGAATCTTCAACCTCTTTTTCAGAGTGCTGAAAAGCCCAGATATATAGGGGAAAGCATCACAGTGGTTCTCTAAATCCTAGGGAAAAAACAAGGTCTAAGACATACTTCCTGTCTTTCATAGTTCCATTCTAGCTATCTCTCCTCCTATCCATCACACTGGCCACTTTATATTCAGTCTGAGACATGAGAGTCTTTTTATATTTTGTGTAAGGATCTGTAAGAGCACAGTGGTATTCAACATAGGCTTCTGGATTAAACTTTGATAGTCATGTGTCTGCAAATGAGACCTCAAGGACTTTGCCTTGTGGCTTATGACCCATTTTTCGTTCATCTTGCCCTTCTTACAAAGACAAACTCTGCTACTTGCTCAGTTCTTGGTGCAGTGCAGCTTGCACCTATCTCCAGTGCAGAAAGGACTGTAGAGTTTCAATCTGGCCCAAGGAGGGAGATGAATGCAAATCACTGGATTAGTGTTGCAGTGAATCTTGAGCATTTTTTTAGCAGCCTCACTCATTCAAACCAGGGATGAAAGAGACCTGGTTCGTCAAAAGAGTTCAAGCACAAAAAGTCCCAAGTACTTGGCATTTCTTGAAACTAAAGACTTTTCTAAGAGTTATTATTAAGGCCTGACTTATTCACAGACTTCTTCCAATAGCTTGGTTTACGGAACTGATTTGAAGCCCACAGAATGTAACATAAAGACTTCCGTAGATATTAGGATTTTTAAGTGAATCATGTATTACCCTTTATTTTTAGGGAAAGTTTTGCTGTGAATTCACATTTCTTCTGAAAGAGAACACAAGTGTTGACATCCAGCTCCTTCAGGAATGTCTTGGAATGAGCTCTGTTATGCTTATCTCTCCAAACACCCAGCTCTGCTGACAGAGATACCAGTGTGGTGCTGCCTAATCTAGAACAAAAAACATCAGGAATTGTACACAGGATGAAGTGCAAAGCCAGGCAGCCATTGGCTGACAGAGGAATACCTCATCATGCAAGTTGTATTTATTAGCAACTATTTTAAGAAGTGCTGGTATTTAATTTGCCAGCTTCTTCTGCTGCAAGGTTTCATTCATTTAGCCCTAGAGGAGAGAAGAAGGCTGCTGAGTTCATTAATTAACCACTGCTGCAGTCTGAGAAGCAGCTGAAGCATATCAGTGTAAAAAAAACCCAAAAAACAAAACTACCACAAGCCATTTGTTTTCTCACAAGCCCAAAAAATAATTGTACTTTTCCAAATAGGCTGATGTTGGTGTTATAATTTTACATGATGCACTTAGTTTTAATCTAGAGAACAGTAGCCCCCAGTATAAATGAAATACTAGATGAATGAGTTTAATAGTTTAATTATTTTACCTCAAGCTTTTTTCAATTTTGATTTAATCATCACTTTTCAGCTTTTTATTTTCCTGTGTCCTTTTCCTTTCCCTTAAAAATAAAATGCAGAAATCTTTATTTACTAAAATCAATGGAAGCATTCAACAGTGTCAGAATCTTAATTATGAAAATCAGTTTATTTCTTTGGAGGGATTCAGTCTTTGGGCACTTTATTATTTCTCCTTCGTTCAAACTCTCCTGCTTCATTTACCTTGGAGATACTCAGGGATGGAGCTATGTATTCTGTGCTCTTTACTTTAGGTCTACCACAGTAGAAGGCTCATTCATAAATCCATAACTATCATCACAATGCAAAGAAGAAATAATAATACCCAGGAAAATGAATCAGCACAGAAGAACTAAATGATATTACACTGTGTAGCAGATGTTTTATAATTCTGTAACAAGGATCTTAGGTAAAGAAATTACATAGATCTCAAAGAAGTTATTCAAATAACTGTATAAGATCTAGATATACACTTTTTTGTATCCTATGATTCTCTGCCATATGTCAAAGTACCTCTAATGCTTATTAATATTAATAGTTTCATAAATATACTAGACTGGGTTATAATTGACATAGAAATCATCCCACACATACTCAGTATGTGTCTAATTTAAAGTGCAGATATGCATGTTCTTTTAGTGGAAGAAGTAATATTAGCCACAGATTTCAGCTACGGATTGGAAATGAGGATCATGCCTATTGCACCACTAAATTTATCGTTGGCCTCTGCTGACCCACACACATCATTATACATTTCTGAGCTTCATATTATTTAAAAATTTGCCTTTCTCAGTTGCTGTAATATGTGACTAATATGTTCAATTTCTTGGAGATTTTTGTGTAAAACTTCCCAACATCTTCTGTGATGCATCTAAAGAGGAATACTGCATTGGTTTCTGTCAGCCATGCATATTTTTTTGTTGACATATGAATACATTGAATGTAGTGGGAATGCATGCATTTAACTTTATTCTTTCTTAAAAGACCTGGTTCTACATAATTCTCTTTAGAGTTGGAAGGTACCTCCTATAAGGAGCAGTTAAGGACTCTGTTTTTCATAGTTTGGAGAAGAGAAGGCTGAGGGGTGACCTCATTGCTCTCTAAGAGCTCCTGAGAAGGGGAAGGGGAGAGGGAGGTGCCGAGATCTTCTTCCTGGTATCTGGTGACAGGATGTGTGGGAATGGTTCAAAGCTGGATCAGAGGAGTCTCAGAATGGACATTAGGAAGCACTTCTCTACCAAGAGGTTGTTCAAACAGTGGAACGGACCTCCTAGAGAAGTGATCAATGCCCCAGGACTGTCAGTTGTTTAAGAGGCATTTGGACAATATCCTTGCTAACATGCTTTAACTTTTGATAGCCCCTGAAGTGTCAGGCAGTTGGACTAGAAGGCTGTTGTAGGTCCCATCCCACTGAAATACTCCTGTTCTGTTCTGTTCTGTTCTGTTCTGTTCTGCTATTCTATTCTATTCTATTCTATTCTATTCTATTCTATTCTATTCTATTCTATTCTACTTCAACCTGATCATCAGTGACTCTGAGATCCACCTGAGCTGACAAGATGTTAAAGTAGATGCCATATAAGCAGAAAAGGACTCGGGGTTGCTGGTCAGCAGCCGCCTGAACATGAGCCAGCATATGCCCAGGTGGCCAAGAAGGCCGACGGCACCTGGTGTATATCAGCAGTAGTGTGGCCAGCAGGACCATCCCCCTGGACTGAGCACTGGTGAGGCCACACCTCGAACCCCAGGCTCACTTTTGGGCCCCTCACTACAAGAAAGACATTGAGGTGCTGGAGTGTGTCCAGAGGACAATGGAGACGGGAAAGGGTCTGGAGCACAAGTCTGAGGAGGAGCAGCTGAGGGAGCTGGGGGTGTTTAGCCTGGAGAAAAAGAGGCTCAGGGGGGACCTTATCACCCTCTAAAACTGCCTGACAGGATGTTATGGCCGGGTGGGGATCGACTTCTTCTCCCAGATAACTACAGAAGGAGAAGAAATGGCCTCAAGTTTCTCCAGGGGAGGTTTAGATCAGATATTAGGAAATATTTCTTCATCAAAAGGGTTGTCAAGCACTGGAACAGGCCGTCCGGGGGAGTAGTGGAGTCTCCATCCCTAGAGGGATTTAAAACACATGTAGATGTAGAACTTAGGGACATGGTTTAGTGATGGACTTAATAGTGCTGCATTAACAGTTGGACTTGATGATCTTAGAGGTTTTTCCCTACCTAAATTATTCTATATAGCAACTTATTCTTGAAGAATTGAGGGAGAAGTGTACCTCAAAATGGTCAGATTTATAGTAAATTCCTCCAAGATCTGAAGGTTCTTGAGAGTAGCTAGTGAAAATTCTTCTTTGAGACTTAGGCAAAACTTAATTCATATGATACTTGCCCAAGGACATGACTGTAAAAATTTTTGACATTCTAAAATGTAGCCAAATGCCACTCTGACTGATGCTATGACAATTTACATTTCCCCCCCAGTCCTGAGAGTAATAGCAGCTTGTTGACAACAATAGGAAGGGAAGATTTTACTATATGTATTTAATTTGTGCAAATGTAATAGCTTTTGTCTACTGTGTTCCATTAGTCACCTGAGAGGCTGTAAGAAATGCCAGAAGTACATGTGAAATGTTCTCATTTTCTGTGTGATGGTACAGGATGATAAGGCTTCCAATAATCTTCTAATAATCGTAATAGCTCTTCATGCTTATAATTTATTTTTTCAATGACTTATTACTATCTCTCCTGTAAAAATGTACTTGTGTCTAGTTATTCTTAAGGTGCATTTTTTGGTGACAACCACTCTTCTTTGCTAATACTGCATAGTAGAATATCTAACATAAGCATTCAGTTACTTCAAATCTCATCAGCAATCAAAACAATATAATCTAAAAGCTTTACAATGTGATTTTGGAGGAATATAAAAGGATGCACCTTAACATACCAGTTATTTAAAACTCAAGAAAAACTCTCGTATGCATAAAGATTGGTATAAGTTTAAGTTGTTCAATAACCCTTAGACTTTGTACAAAGATTGTTAAGGTAGTTGTTCCTTTCCTCTTCAAGCAGTTAACAGAATTTTTTCTGGTAGATTGCTTTCCATGACACTAAACTTTTATACAGAATTTACAAATGATCTATCCAACTGCATTTATTAAAGAACACTTCTGACGGTGTACAAGAAGGAAGAGTATTTCAGGTCACTTCTGGTTTTCTTCTGCAGCACAAAGCTTCTGTAATTTAACTTGACATAGTTGATTTTTTTTCTAAATCTAAAAGCAACAAATATATCTAATAATATCACATACTTAAATATCTAAATGTTCAAACCACTTCACAGACATGCATATATTTTTATTATATGATGCAAATACTCAGCAAAATCAATGCTATGAAATTTCATGCTTCATTCCTTTTTTTGTAACTTGCTTTCAGGCTCAGTAATTATATTTGCAAGTCAAAATAATATTTACTATGTCCCCAAAGTTTGTGTATATCTGAAGATGGTTTATAGGTGCTATTTAAAAATGGAAAATATGCACACCACTAATTAAGAAACGTTTTTTCTAATTACTATCATTAAAAACTTAAACTATAACACGGAAATCAAACTGTCATATTCTGGCTAACAACAACATGGATTCTGCAGTTGCAGATTTTAAGAGAATTTGTTTAGTCAAAGCATAGTAGCTTTTATCATATAAAGACAATTCAAAGAATTTTAGACAAGGGAAAATAAAATTCTAGAGCATCCTACAAATTAGGAAATAATTAAAAATCCAAATCATAAACACATACATACACAGAAAACCCCCAGATTTTCTCACAGACTTTGTATGAAACCCATGGTCTCCAAAATATGGAAGAATATGTGGTCATAGAATCTATTTCCAGGATAGTCTTCTGACCTAAAGCCCATTTTTCAAAGTGACCTAGGAAATTAAAAATACAAGATAGTTAGGGAGATTTTCAACACTCCACAAGCTAAGGGACCCCTTAAATCACTTAAGTGGTTTTAAGAGTGTTTCATGGGACTCACTAAGTTGCACCAAACTCAATAGAGTCATCGTCTTATGTGCAGACGATGCAAGACTGGGAGGAGTGATGGATACACCAGATGACTGCACTTCCTTTCAGAGGTGCCTCGGTGGGCTGGAGAAATGGGCTGACAGGATCATTGTGGAATTACAGAATCATAGGATTGTTAGGGTTGGAAAAGACCTCTAAGATCATCCAGCCTAACTGTTAAACCGGCACCACTGTTTTCACCACTAAACCATGTGCCAAGTGCCACATTCACATGCCTTTTCAACAGTCCAAGGAATGGTGAGTCCACCACTTCCCTGTGCAGCGTGTTCCAATGCCTGACCACCCTTTCAGTAAAGAAATTTTTACTAATATTCAATCTAAACCTCCCCTGGAAGAACCTGAGGCCATTTCCTGTTGTCCTGTCACTCACTACCTAGAGAAGAGTCTGACACCACCTGCCCCCCGCCCTGCTACACCCTCCTTTCAGGCAATTGTAGAGAGTGATAAGATCTCTGAGACTCCTTTTCTCCAGGCTGAACATCCCCAACTCCCTCAGCTGCTCCTCATCAGACTTGTGCTCCAGACCCTTCCCCAGCTCTGTTCAGCAGGAGGGAGATGCGACATTCTGCACCTAGGAAGGAATAACCTCATGCACCACAACAGACTGGCAGCTGATCAGCTGGAAAGCAGATCTGCAGAGAAGGCCTTGTGGGACCTGGTAGACACCAAACTGACCATGAACCAGCAGCGTGAAGGCCAACAGCGTTCTGTGCTGCCTGAGGCAGAATATACTCACCGGGTTGAGGGAGACAATCTTTCCCCTCTGTTCAGTCCTACTGAAACACATCTGGAGTGCCACACCCACTGCTGGACTCCCCAGCATAGGAGAGACGTGGAGTTACTGGAGTGAGTCCAGAGAAGGCCTGTGAAAAGCTGCCAAATGAGGAAAGGCAGAGAGAGCCGGGACTGTTCAGGCTGGAGATGGGAAGGGACAGGGGAGTGTGTGGGGTTGTAATCTGATAATTATGTATAAATCCATTACTGGGCATAGTAAAGACGACAGACATAAACTCTTTTCAGCAGTGCTTAGGGACAGGATGAGAGTCAATGGGCATGAACTGAAATGCAGTAAATTCCACTTAAACATAAAAAACCACCTTTTTTAACTGTAAGGGTGAATGAGCACTATAACAGGTTGCCTAGAGATGCTGTGAAGTCTTTATTCTTGGAAATATTCAAAATCTGACTGGACAACACCCTAGGCAACTTGCAGGTGATCATGCTTTGTGAAAGGAGATTTGAATATATGATCTCCAGAAGTCCTTTCCAAACTCATTTATTCTGTGGTTCTGTGATAGCAGTACAGGTATGGTTTCCAGTATACAGATACGAAGGCCTGCTGGGGACCTGGAGGGCAGAGCTGCCATCTCTGAATCCAGCCTGAACACGGTTACGTGGTCATGTGCAAGGCACCTCTCCTGTGATCACAGTGTGAGACTTGGTTTATGTGCCATGCCTTCTGCACATACTTTAGTCCATTCTAGCCTCAAGTCCTGGGAGGGGCTTGGCTGCAGGCCTTTATCATACAATCATACAATCATTTAGGTTGACAATTACACTTAGATCATCAAGTTCAACCATAAACCTAACACTACCGAGTCCACTGCATGTATTGTGATCACACTTGGGCTTCCTCGGCAGTCTTAGCTGCCAAAGGAAGCTGGAGGCAGGTTTAGCCTTAGGCAGTCTGTCTACCAATGCTAGAAAAGTATTTTGAGCAACTGACACTATCCTTTAAAAAAAACAAACAAACATTTTCCCAAAAAAGAACTAATGATCTTTAAACATACTGTATTCAGTCACAGTGGATCCTTGTTTTCACTACTTCTGTAGGATAGGGGATTGCTGTAGAGTAAAGGAAACTGAAGAGACAGCTGTGACAGCCTTCAAATATGGAAGGGGTTGCTATGGAGAGATAGAAATCAATTGTTCTTTGTTTCATCTATAGGTATCATCAGATGTTGGGTTAAGTTATTTTAAGAAATAGTTAGTTAGAAAGTAGGAGAAACCTTGAAACAACAAACTAGTAATGATATCTTGAATAACCTAATTTTGCTTAGAAGGCCTTACCCTGAGCTATAATTAAACAATTAAGAGATGTATTTTTTAGGAGTCATTTCGGACCCTGGAGCATGGATTAAGTGACTTTTCAAGGTCCTCTCATGCCCTGATTTCTATAATTAAATGATACTGGCTCCTAGTTTCAGCTATGATACAAAGGGTTCTCACCCCCAGTTTCCAAAGAAGTAAATCATTTTGTATATATAGTGATTGCTGCACTTAGACTGATGGATTAGTCTGATCTATTTTCATTTATGTAGCCTGAAATGCTGCATCTTCATGTATGTATATCTGTTGTGTGCTACAGGCGTGTCGGATCAAATATTAGCCAATAATATTGCTGATGGTGCAAGAAAATGACAGAATCTGATTGTCTGTTCCAAGAGACTGACAACTGGTGAAGGGACTGTGTTGCCAATAAAGTCTTGTTGAAGACAAAGAAACAGAGAAGAGGGAATTTGTTTGTTGAATTTGGGCCATTTTTGCCCAGTGAAAAGTATTTTATGGGACATCAGGTCATTTTGTTTGACCTTCAGTCTTCCTGCTTGTATGTCATTAACCAGGTCTGGTTTATTATATATATATATATAT
>WBMZ01002081.1:0-44197 GCA_013400975.1 Atrichornis clamosus
CGCCCGGCCCCGCCGCCGCCCGCCCCGGCCCGGCTGTCCCGGCCCGGACCATGGTCGCCCTTCAGCCCCCCGTGCCCAGTCCCCTCGCTGGGGTCCTGTCTGCCGTAGGCCCTCCAACCGTACTGTGCAGCGGTACCCCCCAAATTATGCCTAACCCAGGTCTCCTGCAATCAAGCCGGTGGCCCCCCTTCTTCTGCCCCCTACCACAAACCACAGCACCCATCCCTTCATCATCCTTCCCCACTCCATCCCCCAGAAACGATGTCCCTTCCCAACTTCTCCCTCTTCACCCCCTCTGCCCCCCCACAAGCCATACGTCCCTCCAGCCCCCTCCATACTCCATCATCAGCCCCCAGGCTCCTGGCGAGGGGCTGGGCTGGGCTGGGCTCTGCTGAGCTCCTCTCTCTCCTGGGATGGGGAGAGGGCTCTGCCCGGCTGGATGCAACTGCCGGCACCACTGGGGAGAGGATGCAGGGTGGACATTCTTGCAGGACAGTGACAAAAGGGGCCACCTTGGCTCTCCATCACTGGACCCCTTATGAGTTCCTTCTATCCTGCACGAGTTCCAGGCCGGTAAGGAGGAGCAGAGTCAGATGTGAGCACTACATCCCACCGAAAAGCAGCGCCAGAGAGGGGAGCTCTGTTTCCACACCCTGAAAGTGCATGTGTGCTCACTGCAGGGTGAACTGGGTAAACTGAGGCACATGGCATGGTACCAACAGCTCTTTGCTTCGGTACTGGTGGAAGTGGGTGAGATGGGACCTTGGCTGAGCATGTGTGCAGTCCAGTGGGATGACCACAGCCAGGCAGGGCTCTGACAGCCACTCTTCAGCCTCAGTTGGGGTGTGCAGGGCTGGGACATCTGACATGCTGCATGACTCAGGTGCCTCAGAGGCCTGGCAAGCTCAGCACATCAGTAATAAAAGTGCTGTGTTGTCTCAGGCTTCTTTGGGCTACCCACACTATCCCAAGGGATGCAGTGATATTTGAGAAGACATCAGGCTTCAAGAGTTTTTTCCCTTGCTTTCACCCCTCACTCGTTGCTCAAAACTGGCACCTCAGGTGCTGCTCTCACCTCTCAGCTCAGGGATGCTCCAGCTCCTGGTGGAGGATAGCAGCTTCCCTTGGCACAGACTGATGAACCCTGTTTGGGTCTCTCTCAGACCCACAAATCCCAGTAGAGGGTGGGTTTCTGGCAGTGGGACCTGCTCTGTCCTGCTGTGGGCATTGCTTTTTGAGCAGTGGGTTTGTGGTGCCAGCAGCTCTCACTGTGCAGCAACTACCGCAGCAACCAACCAGGCACCAGGGGGAAGAGGGGTGGGATGGAATGGGATGGGATGAGATGGAATGGACAGGGAAGCAGGGCCAGCCAAATCCCAGCTGATGGGATGAGATGCAGGATGGCCTTGCAGGAAGGGAGGTGCAGGCAGCACATTGGTTTGCAAGGATACGAGTTGCCTCCCAGAGTGCAGCCTGGACTGAGCACAGTCAGACAGCCCCAGGCTGGCACCCACGGGCTGGAACCTGTTAACACCCTACTTGGGGTAAAGGCTCCCCCAGCTCCCCCTGCTCCAGGGCAGCAACTGAACCAAGAGCCCCACTGCAGCAGATCTGAGGCTTCCTGGACCTTCCTGGGCCAAATCCTGCCTCCCAGGAGTGCTGCCCTTCCAGCACTGGTGTTTTACATACCATCCCAGATCCAAGTGCTTTCTTAATCCAGAGGGATTCCTTAATGTGTGTCCTTTAATCTCTCCCTCCAGACAGTTTTGCCCAGATTTGCAACATCCCTTCTGCACATCCCCACCAGCTCCTGGGGTGCACTGGTCTCTGTTGGTGCTGGTGCTGGTTCTTCCTTCCCCAGATGTGTACAAGGGACCAGCCACCCTCTCCATCCTCCTCCCTGGTGGCTGCAGCCCTGGGCTTTGCACAGCTATGCTGAGGGATGGGAAGATCCCATTTCTGAGGGGATTAGGGCTGTCACTCCAGTCTTGGGGAGCTTGCCTGCACCCTGGTTCTTGGCTGGTGTTGCCCTTGAGGCCTGGGCACTGCCTGCAGGGCCCACAGCCGGGCCGTGCAGCCGCCCTGGGAAGGCAGGCCTGGTGCAGAGATGAACTGACAGCTGGGTTCAGCTTCACTGCTCCTGATGCTGCTGAGCATCGCTGAATGCTGCGAGGGTGGGGGGACCAGGCCAGGACTGAGTATCATGGAAGACAGAGATCCCAGAGCCTTTCTGGATTCTTGTGATATTTTACCACATGCAGAGAGGAAAAAAGTTTCCTAATATCTAGATGGAATTTCCCTTGATGCAACCTGCATTGGGTGCCTGTCCTGGTTTCGCTGTACACCTCCCCAAAGAGCCTGGCTCCCTTTTCCTGTAACTCCACCTGAATATCTGCAGGCAGCTGGGAGTTTGCCCCAGAGCCTTCCCTTCCCCAGGCCCGAGAGGCTGGTGATGGTAAACCACAGTTCCTCCCGCTACCCCAGAT
Organism: Atrichornis clamosus; assembly: GCA_013400975.1. Classification (NCBI taxonomy): domain Eukaryota; kingdom Metazoa; phylum Chordata; class Aves; order Passeriformes; family Menuridae; genus Atrichornis; species Atrichornis clamosus. The sequence goes on from WBMZ01002081.1 coordinate 2,487, forward strand.
CAGTGATGGGAAAACCCACAGCTGAGATGCTCTACATCACCAGAGACCCCAGCTGCCAGTGTCGGGGGGCTGCTCCCAGGCTCCATCCCTCTTGGAGAGGAAGTGCCTCAGCCTGGGCAGGACATGGACTGTGGGGTCCATCCATGCCCCCAGACCTTGCTTAAGAGCTCATCCAGAGGCATTGGGGAGCAGGAGCAGACACGGCAACTCTCAGGCCTCACTGGTCCCCACTGTGCCTCTGCGGGGGATCCCGGGACAGCCCCTGGCTGTCACATCATCCCCAGACAGGTCCCCAGGGCCTCCCTGCACTTCTGGGTGCCTCCACCCACGCGTTGCCTTCAGATGCTGACTCAGCTCCTGCAGCCCCGAGCTGGGGCCTCCATCGGAAAACCTGTGATGCCACCGGTGCCCCAGGGAGCCCCGGGGCCGCGGTGGAAACAGGCAGCTTCCCCCAAGGGCAGCTTCCTGGCTGGGCTCCTGGGTGGTGTTTGCTGATGGGAGGTGGGTTTGCACGGGCTTCCCCTAGAAAAACTTGAAACCCAAGAAAAAACAGACAGTTCCGGGTTGTTTCCTCTCTCTTTGCAGCAAAGTTTGCTCAGTTTTCCTGCATAAAAAAAATAGGGAGTTAATTCATTCCTGGTAGCCTGGGGTGAAAGGGGATCTGTTGGGAAGAATGGGGCTGTTTGTCTGGGATGCTCATGCAAAACCCTCAGCATATTCAGGAGCACAGGGAGTACCAGTGACCAGAGCCCTGAGCTGCAGTGGGGGAAACTGAGGCACAGAACAAGGGACAGTCACACAGTCACTCTGTGTGTGGTGTGAGCAGGGGAAGGGCAGCAGGATTTGCTTTTGAGGGGCTCTTGCAAGGCTGCTGCTTCAGACTCGTGGGAGCTGTGGGTTTGCAACCACCTCTGCCAGCTCCCACACCCGTGGGGAGGGAGAGGTGCCAAGCATCCTTCCATGACCTTTTTCGGGTGACAGAGAGGCGTGTTCTTGTCACGGCCATTAGAGAGCAGCACCGCTATGGCACCTCGCCCGGCCACCACTGCACACCCAGCACAGCCAGGCCACCCGCCACACCAGAGCCCCCAGGACAGGGTGCCCAGGCACCGAGGCGCAAGGATGGTGGTGTTCAGTGGGACGGTCCTGGACTGGCCACTGTGGGCAGCTGCAGGGGAATGACGTTTCAGGTCAGGACACTGGGGAACAGGACTGGGCTGGAGGTGGAGGAAAGCATGGCCAAGGGGCACCTAGCCCAAGGACATCCTGGCCAGGGAGTCCCCCTGCATCTTCCACTGTTCCCTGCCCAGCACCCCACCTGGGGTGGGCTGGGGCTCCTGCTCCTTTGCCCCTGGCACAGAGTGAAAGACTTTTGGGGAGTGTCTGCCTGCACCCAGGTTTGTCACGAGGGAGGGCAGGTCAGGGCCCACAGGGAACACAAGGGCTTTGAAATCCCTCCCTGGGCCATGGCCTTTCCATGGGAAGTAGGTGTGAGGTCCCCAGAGGGTTGTGTGACACACGCTGATAACACCTGTGAGAGGAAACGTCCTGTGAGTAGGTGTTGTGTGTGTGTGTGTGTGTCTTTACACATGTGCATGGGGAGGGGGCTCTGTGTGTCCAGGGAGACGGGAGGGAGCTGAGGAGAGATCTCGGTGTGACGGTAGGGAAACCCTGAGTCAAGAATGGTGTCTGTCTGTGGGTGTCTCTGTATGTAGAAGGAGGATTCATCTATTGGGGGAACCTTGTGCTTGGGGTTGTCACTGTGTGTGCATGGGAGGGCCCCTGTGCCATGGAGACAGCAGGACCCTGACTGGGCTCCATCCTCCGGGCCACAGCCGGCACAAGGACACCACCGCCTTCCTAAAATCCCGGAACCCCGCCCCCTTCCCGCGCGCTGCGGCCCCTTTAAGGGCGGGGCGATTCCGACAGGGGCGGGGCGATTCCGACAGGGGCGTGGCTTTTCGGGTGACGTCACCGCGCCCATTGATAAAGGCGGCGGGATTCCCGGGGCAGCAGCGGCGGCGCGCGGCGGCGGGGCGGCCACGTGCGCGGGGCCCGGCGGAGCTTCCCCCAGCCCAGGAACCTCCTCGTCCTCCCGCGCCCGCCATGGAGTCCGCCGGCCTCTTCCCCCCTTTCCCCGCCGCCTCCGTCCCCACAAGGCCCGCGCCCGCCCCGGCGCCCCCGCCCCGCGCTGCCGAGACCACCCGCATCATCACCGACCCGATCTCCGGCCGCTCCTACTGCAAGGGTCGCCTGCTGGGAAAGGTACCGGGAATGGGGGAAGGGGGCTGGGCCACCGCGGAGGGCACCGGGTGCTCTGGGTTGAGCAGTGCCGGGAGCCGCCGCCCGGTGCGGGCGCGGGGAGGGGCGGGGGCTGCGCGCCTGCTCGATCCCCCACCACGGACGGCCCGGGGCTGGATGCAGCCCCTCGGCTGCCGCCCGCCGCCCCCACCCTCCCCGCCTCTCCCGGCGGGTCCGCAGCAGTGCTGGAAGCAGTGAATCACTCGGGCTGGCTGCGTGCCTCGGCGGCTATCGGTGCCGCATCGGTTTCGGGGCGCCCCGCGGGATGTGCGTGGGCCGGTGGGTGCCCCGGTTCCCAGGGGTGCCGGCCCGCGCCGCTCCGTCGCACGCAACTTTTCCTCCGGCTGACAGCAGTGTGTGTAGGAGGCGGGTGCCGGTTCCCAGCCCGGCCTGGCCGGGCTCGGCGGCTGAGTGTGCAGATTGGAGGGTGACATCACGGCAGGAAAAACCTGTCTCCATGGGGCTGCCTTTCGATGGCCTCCGGTCCTCGGGCTTCCTTCCCCTGCGTAGGACTTTCCAGGTTGATTTATCATGTGGAAAGATGCAAAGTCTGGCCATAGTAGGAGGAAAAATGCCCTGGAGGGTTTACAAGAAATGGGTGAAGAAAATGCCTGGTTGAGAGCATCATAGTTCAGATCTTAGTGGGCGACGCAGCAGGAGAGAGCGTGTGACGCTTGCGGGCTGTGCTGCCAGGGAAGGGAGGAGGAGGAGGCTTGTAAGCAGGCAGGGGTAAGGAGCTGTCTCTCACCCATCTGTGACCACCTCTTCCCTTGCAGGGTGGCTTTGCACGATGCTATGAAATGACAGACCTCTCCAGCAACAAAACCTATGCCGTGAAAGTCATTCCTCACAGTCGGGTGGCTAAACCCCACCAGCGGGAGAAGGTGTGTTCTGTGGGGCTGGTGCGGTGGTGGGCTCTTGGGGGGCAGCAGGGGCCCTGTGCTCACCTGGCACTGCTGCTCTCTTTCAGATCACCAATGAGATCGAGCTACATCGGGACTTGCACCATAAGCACATTGTCAAGTTCTCCCACTACTTTGAGGACTCAGAGAGCATCTACATCTTTCTGGAGCACTGCAGTAGGAAGGTCAGTGCTGCTGTGGCCTCCTTGTCAAAAAATCTCCTAAACAGCTGTAGCTGGTAGGAGCAGGCCTTACCGAGGTGTTTTGTTAGCACTCCCCTTCTCCTGAGCTGTCTGCTCTGTCACACCCTCTGAGCTCACCATAAGCTGTGTGGTTTTGCACGGTACTGGGCACTCCATCAGCTGCCTGTCCTACTCGGATTGCCTGCTCGCAGTGAGGCCACCCTAAATCCAGTGGTTCCCCTGGGTCTGCTGAGCAACCTCAGCCTCGTGTGGGGAGTCTGCTGAGGTCACGGCTGTGAAAGGAGGATTATTTGTGAATGTGCAACTTCTGGAAGAACTGGCTTTGACCCTGCCTACCCCACGCCTTGTCAGCAGGGCTGCCTGTTCTCCCTGCCTGCGATCACAAGCTGCCTTCTCTCCCTCTGCAGTCCCTGGCACACATCTGGAAGGCTCGCCATACTCTCCTGGAGCCCGAAGTGCGCTATTACCTCAAACAGATCATCTCAGGCTTGAAATACCTTCACCTCAAGGGCATCCTGCACAGAGACCTCAAGCTTGGTGAGTGCTGTGGTTGGCACATGGTGTTGTGTGGGTAGAAAGCTGTCCCTGAGGGACCTCTGGTGATGCATCGCCCTTGACTTGCAGGCAACTTCTTCATCAATGAAAACATGGAGCTGAAAGTGGGGGACTTTGGGCTGGCTGCTTGCCAGGATGTCTCTGACCAGAAGAAAAAGTAAGTTTGAGATTTTCCCATTCCAGAATCCTCCAGGGTTTCACTATTCTTCCTCCTGTGGCTTTCCAGGAGAGTGGAGGGGTGACTGGTCCCTCCTGGTCTGGGGAAAGGAAGCAATTTCTGCTCCAGCTGCAGGCAAGGCAAGGGGGCTGGGGACTCTGTGGCTCCTGCAGGGGTGAGCTTGCAGCCGTCGGGGAGAACAATGTGTTGACTACTGCTATTGTGCCTGCCCGGCTGCCGTGCCGGCTGCGCAGGCTGGGACACAAAGGCTCTGTTCCTCCACAGCTCTGGGACAGGCTCTTCCCAACAGCTCCCCAGGAGCAGCTGCTCTTGACCCCCGGGAGCTGGAGAGGAGGAAGTCTGTGTGGGACTCCTTGTAGATGGAGGAGGGGGTTGGGCCACAAAGAGCAAAATGGAGCAGAGAGAACAGGCTAAACCCCAGGGCTTGGAGCAGGGGAAGGCTGTCTGTGAGGGAATTGCGGAGAATGCACTGATCTGGTGCTCTGCCCCACAGGACAATATGTGGGACCCCCAACTACCTGGCTCCGGAAGTGCTGCTGAGGCAGGGCCATGGGCCGGAGTCGGACGTGTGGTCTCTGGGCTGTGTCATGTAAGTCTGTGCTGCTGTGTGGGGAGGGGTCCAGGCACCCTGCCTGGGGCGAGAGGCGGCTGCTCAGTGGGCAGCCCGATGAGGAAGTTTTCTTGTGCTTTGCCTTGTGGCTCTGCAGTGGCTGCCGAAAGGCAGGGGGAAGGGAGTGAGTGGCTGGATCCTGCCCAACCCCACTTTGGAGCAGGTGCTGCTTGTAGCCATCCCAGGATGCTGCGTGGGGACTGTTCCAGCAGGACCTGCACGGGGCAGGTGTGCTCATGCTCATGCCGCACTCAGCTCTGGTTCAAAACAGGCTTGGCCGCACTGTGAACCTGATAAACAACGGAAAATCTCTGTGGCTGCCCTGCTGTTTGCTCAGGGAGCAATCGCTGCTTCGGCACATCCAGCCCTTCGCCCAGCTGCTGCCCGCAAGCTTCCTGCTCCATTTTCCACCCTGCTGGCCACACTGGTGGGAGCAGCCGTAGCAGCGGGTGGCCTTTGCCTGCCAGCTTTTTGTTCTTCCTCAAGGCTCCTTGCCTGTTGCTCTAAACAGTTGCTAGGAGGAAGTGTGGCCGGATGTGAGCGTGGCTGTCCAGGCTGGAAGTGGTGCTCTCAGCCAGGTGTGGCCAGCCAAATACCAATGATTTCCTTGCTTTAAGTGCTGCTGCGTCACAAGCCCGGTGGGAATGTGCCAGTGGCATGCATGTCCCCTCCCAGGTACACCCTGCTGTGTGGGAACCCTCCCTTCGAGACCTCTGACCTCAAGGAGACCTACAGGTGTATCAAGCAGGTGGAATACACCCTCCCGGTCTTCCTCTCCCCACCTGCCAAGCAGCTCATCACTGGCATCCTCAAACGCAACCCCCAGGACCGCCTCACCCTCGAGGAGATTTTGGACCATGAGTTCTTCAAGGTGCATAGGGTGGGGGTCTGGGTCAAGGGACTCTTCTCCAGGTGGGATGAGGCTTTTTGGGCTGTGCAGTGTGCTGTCCTTGTACTGTCCTAAGTCTCAGTCCTACAAAGGAAGCAGCCGCTGTCCTGCCCAAATGCCAGCCAGAGGAACTGAGGGATCTAGTGTGCTTCTGCTGCCTTGTTGCTATAGCAAGGGGTTGTTTCCTGTACTGATGCCAGTCGTGGTTCTGAGGCTTGACGGAAACACAAGCTGGCTGTCAGGAGGGATGTGAATGACTGCGGTCAGCCCAGGGCAGCTGCTCTGCATGGAGCATGTGGCCTGTGGAAACTAAACCTCTTCCTTGACTTCTCTGCAGGGCTACACTCCTGAGAAGCTCCCTCCCAGCAGCTGCGTGATGGCTCCAGAGCTGAGTCCCCCAAACCCTGCAAAGACTCTGTTTGCTAAAGTCACCAAGACACTCTTTGGAAAAAAGAAACCTAAGGGTGAGTTCATGCCTTGCCAAGGAGCCTCGGGATAACGCCTTCTTCAGGGAAAAGTCGATCCTGTCTCCTGGAGAGACCACCTGATGGATCTCTGGGGACAGCACAAGCTGGGTGTGCCCCTGCCCTTCTTGTGCTGGTGGCCTGGCATGGGTGTGTGCCTGGAGAGCGGATGCTGTGCTGCAACCCATGGAGCAGTTCCTTCTGGAAGCCCTGTGTTGCATGGGAACTGGGAAGTGAAAGTGGGAGGCAGCTGTCTGACACCATCCTTGCCTCCATGGGCATGGGAGCAGATAAGGGAGAGCTTGAACTACTGGGAGGAGTGGCCTGGATATCCCCATCCCCTGTGCTCAGCAGTGTGCTCATCTCTTGCTCTCTCCTCAGCCAAGAAGGGCTCTTTGGAGGACAAGGATGACATCTCCAAGCTGGTCACTGGGCTGATGAAGACCTCGATCTGTCGACAGATGAGCTATAAAACTGTGGAAGGGAATGAGGTGAGAACATCTCTGGGGATATGCATGTCCTTCTTTGGGGAAGCAGGCAGGATGGGGATAAAGCCAGTCTCTCCGCAGGCCACTCCTGTATCGTGCCGCAGTGCCAGCTCCAGCCCTGTGGAGACTGTGGTGGAGGAGACATCTCACAAGTCTGTGTCCCCCTCCATCCGAGGAACGATGGCCAGCAGCTGTGAAGGTGAGCAATACCTGCCCCAGCCACCCCAGCCTGCCCCAAGCTTCCTGTCATGCCCGGGTTGATAGTGGGGCTGGCTGACTCAGCCTGTCATCTCCTCTCTGCAGCCTTTGAAGATTGTGTCACCGCCTCTGCCATCATCGAGTCAGCTGTCCGGCTCCTGCGGACCTGCCTCTCCTCCATGCCTCCAGGTAAACTGGTTGGACTGCTCTGGGATAGGATAGGGTGCTGTGTGTCCCCTGCTCCATGGGATGAAAGCATGGCTGCTATTTGGGATACAAATAGCACCTTATTGGTGCCAGAGCCTGCTGTAGGGATCTCCTCCCCACTGGGGAGGTAAGGTGGACAGGGGCTGTCTGTCTGCTCTGCTTATCTCATCTGTTCTCCAACAGCGGAGAAAAACCCAGCTTCCCTGGCCCGCCATGAGCACTTTGTTTGGGTGAGCAAGTGGGTGGATTATTCCAACAAGTACGGCTTTGGCTACCAGCTCTCCAACCGCAGCATCGGGGTCCTCTTCAACAACGGCACACACATGACACTTTCCCCCAACCACAGGTCAGCAGTAGGAGTGGGGCTGGGGAAGTCCCTTGGGTGGGAAGGGGCAAAGGAATAGGTTTGTGCTGGGGCAGGTTTGTTGCTGGACTTCCCCAAAACTCACGGTGTGCTCCCTCCAGGACTATACATTACAACCCGACCAACAGCAAACACCTGGTGTTCTCCGTGGCCGCCATCCCTGAGCAGCTGCAGGGGCAGATGAGTGTCTTGCGCTACTTTGCGTCCTACATGGAGCAGCATCTCATGAAGGTGAGAGCTGGGGCCCAGGGCTGGGTGTTGGGTCATGGCTTGGCGACATTGCTTGCGTTGGTTGGACTCCCGGCTTGCAGGCTGTGGCCAGCTGGACACTCAGTTGTGCCCTGGGTGTGGGGATCCCACTGAGGGGGTACCCAGGTTTGGTGGTGTGTGTACTGGTGGCAGTGCTTCCGTGTATGGGACCAGTGGCTTATACAGACCCTTCTCTCAAAGGGAGGTGACTTGCCCAGCATAGATGACCTTGGGCAGCCAGCCCTGCTCCTCCTGCAGTGGGTGAAGACTGACCAAGCCTTGCTCATGCTCTTCAGCAGTGGCACCCTCCAGGTATGTGTGGGGCACAGTGGAGGTGCCCAGACCCTTTTGAGAAGGAGGCCAGATGGGGTTTCTTGGCCTGTGTTGGATCTTGTCTATCACAGCCCAGATGCAAAATCCAGCTGTGAAAACAGCTGTGGGTGCAGGATGCTGCTCCAGTGCCTGGAGCTGCTGGTTGCAGCTTCCCAGCCCATGGGGTGAACATGACGCTTCAGTTGGATGCTTCTGTCTGCCCCAGTGCTGGCACATTCCTGCCACGGGGCATGGAGCAGGGATGCTTCTGGGCAGGTTGGGGAGGAGGAACGGGTTGAGGCAGGAAGTGTGGCTCCGTCCTGGCTCCTGACATGCTGTGGGCAGCATGGGTTAAACCAAGCCCAACCTGTCTCTTAGGTGAATTTCTACAACGACCACACCAAGGTGATCATTAGCAAGCCTGACCACTCCTGCCTTGTCACCTACATCAACCGGGAGCGCAACTCCTACACCTACAAGCTGTGCAGCATCCAGGAGCTGGGCTGCTCTCCTGAGCTCCACCACCGCCTCAGATACATCCTCAAGCTCCTCCAAGAATGGGCCGAGGCCTAGTATGGGACCTTGTGGGACCCTCTCTGGACACAGAGGTCTCCCCCTGCCCTCCCATGGGATGGGAGGTATGATGTGGTGCTGGCTGCCCCCCCGGGCACCCTGTATCCCAGTGCTCAGCTGGACTCTGGACTAAGACATGTGGATGTGGTTACAGCAGTGGGTCTGGCTATCCTTGCTGCTCCCTGGCTCTGGGCAATTGCTGTCTTCCCACTGACAGCTTCTGCTCTGGTGGTGCTGGTTTTGGTGACGGGGGCTGGGGTGTTACAGGGAGGTGGTGGTGGGTGAGTGTCCTGCAGCCGTGTTTGGGGCTGGCTGTGCCTTGTTTGTGGCTGGCAATTGCCTGTGGTGGGGGCTCAGGCAGCCCTGCACTGAGTAATGCATCAGTTGCACAAACCCTCTGCATGGCCTGGAGAGGGTTGGCACAGCCTTAACCTCAAGGTTTGGGTGCTGTAGGGTAGGAAAAACCCCTTGCTGGGGGTGGACAGGGGTGAAGGATGCTGCCTGCCCTGCCAGGGGCGCTGTGGACTGGTGTGTGCCACTCTACAACTGCTACACTAAGGAGGGCCCTGTTCTGGGCCCAACTGTGCCCTAGCCCCAAATTGTGAATTGTCTGGTACAACCTGAGGTTTGATAAAGGGGGGGAGGGATGGGATCTGAGGACTTGCCTGGAAGCCCTCATTTTGTTGGGACCCAGGGTTTTTTCTTATTTCAAGGCAGTCTCTGCCATGTGGGACTATTTATGTATCTTATTTATATGGAATTATTTATTTTCCTGTTGGTCTGTCCATGTGCAACTCCCCTCTCCCTGACTCACCTCAATAAAAAGTTATTTGTGTAAGGGCAAAACTGTGTCTGCCTTGGCTGGAGCTGGAGTCATAAAAGGGCTTCAGCATCTTCCTTTCTCCAGGGCTGCTTCTCCCTGCCAGGGATGACCCTTCTTGCCACTGACTGTTGCTGGGGGGGCAAGATCAGGGACGTAGGATGGGTGTGAGGAGCCCACATGGTTCATGGGCCTGCTTTCATGGGACTGGCACGAGGGGCAGTTAGCTCCTGCTGATGCTAGTGGAGCCCTGGAGCTGCCTCAACTTCTCTGTGCCGCTGCCAAACTCATTCCCAATTCTTTCTGCGCTTGGACCCAACCCAGCTGCTCTCCTAATTCTGCTGAGCTGCAGAAGGCAGGAGCTATGACCCAGGTGGTGGAGGGGTTGCCTGGGTCCTTGCACTGACATCTTGTGTGATGGGATATAAGCTGGGCATGAAGCCAGGAAAGAGCTCTATGAGCTTGCTTTGAAGGTGATCTGTGTAATCAATCTGCCTGGGAGCAGCTTGTGCTGTGGGAAGCAGCCTGGGCTGCTCCAATGGCCTTGGGCAGTTGCCTGTTCCAGGGAAATCCAGCCTTTTGTTGTGTTTGCTGCCGCTTGGGTGTTTTTGCAAACTGTAGTAGTGGGAACTGCAGCGTGGGTGTGAGCTGAGGCTGGAGTGAGCATCCATATCTTCCTCCCTGCACACACCATGACTAAAGACTCCAGGTATGACCCACAGCTGGACAAAACCTTTTTATTTCAGCTGCTCTTCCCCTACAGCTCTACAAGACTGGGTGGATGGAAAGGCATGCGCTACTCGAAGTAGACCCCGTGCACTGTGGCCACAGCAAAGAGGGAGGCATTGGAGAAGGTGACGGAGACAAAGCTGTCAGTCTCAGGGTCCCATAGTGCCCGGCTGGCCACCACCAGGCTCTGCTGGCCCTGCTGGCCCAGCACCACTTGGCACACCAGCTTGTAACGGGGTGGCACCACCTTCTTGGCCCGGCTCTGCAGCAGCTCAGTCAAGCTCTGGGCTAGTGGGGCACTGCCCTGGGGGCTGTAGACAGCAGTTCCCAGGACACTGGCCAGGGACGCCTCCAGCACCCGCTGCACCCGCTCAGCATTGAACTTGCAGCCTTCGTCTGGCCCCATCCTATAAGTGTTTTCGAGACGGGTCTTGAGGATGGGCTGGAAAATCGGGAGCCCAGAGAAGCTAACACGTCTGTGGAGCATCCAGGGGCCAATGGAGGGACGCCTGCTCCCCGGGAGCATCCCGAATGAGCTGCGGCGGCTGAGGATGGAGTTGCGGCGGGAGAGCAGGAGGGGTGGTTTGCCTTCCTCTGTGCCTGGGGCTGGGGGCTGGGAGCCACGGCATGTAGTGTGGAGTGGAGGGGCTTCAGTGTTGTCTGCAGCCATCACCTGGGCTAGCAGGGCCATCTCTGGGAAAGGCTGCTCAGCCATAGGGCTGGCCTGGAAAGGAGACGTAGGTCTGTGTGTTGGGTGAGGCAGGTGTCCCACAGGCTCTCCATCCCCCTGCCTCTCTGCTTCACTTCTCCCTGCCCTCTGCAAATCCCACGTCTCCTGGGATGTGGGTCTCTGTGGGGCAAGATGCGGAGGGGCTGGGAGGTCCACAGCAGCTGCCTTCTCTTCTCCAGCACCTCCATGCCCAACAGATTTGGCCAGCTGGGGCTGAGCCAGTGCAGCCATGCAAGGTCCACATAGCTCTCTGCTCTCCCAGCGGCAGCCTTTCTCCTAGCACAGGTGAGTGGCTCCTTCCCCAGCTTTTCTGCCTCTATCTGATCCCACACTTACTGTTAGTCCCAGACTTGTCCTTCTGGAGTGAACTCAGGGGGCTTGTCTCCAGCTGATGTTGCTGCCCAGGACCGACCTTTGTCTTGCAAGTTGCTGTGAGCAGGGCTAAAGCTGTTGTGCTCCTGGAACAAACCTGTTCTGCTCTTGGAAGGTGAGGTGTTGCTATGTGACACTAACTCTCCAGCACTGTTCTGGGGCATGGCTTCTGTAACTCTGTGTTTCCTGGTCCCTGGACAGCCCTGCCCCCTTCACTCATGCCCTCTCTGAATTTTCAGCTGTGCCAGCACAGGAACATGGTTATTCCAGGCATGTGCCCTCCAACCTCAGCTCTCCCTGTGAGTCCTGAAAAATGTAGGCTAGTGTTGATGGCGCAAGAGAAGAGCAGGGGGTGGAGAATAGCTACTGTGAGTGCTACTTTGCACCCCAGCTATGGATGCCTTGATACTGGGACCTCTACCAGCTTGAATTTTCTCAGAGATGTGCATCCTTCAGGTACTTATCCCCCACTCCGCCAAGGGAGAGTGTGGGTGGGTGGGTACCCATTGCATCATATAATCACTTAATGGACTGTGGAAGGTACCTTAAAGAGCATCTAGTTCCAAACGCCCTGCCAAGGGCAGGGATAACACCCCTAGACCAGATTGCTCAGGCCACCATCCAACCCGACCTTGAACGCTTCTAGGGCCTGCACAGAGCACAGCCGTGCCACGTGCCAGGGATTCTGCAGCTGTAATGCCTGGGGCAGGGGCAGTCCCTGGGGGCTCCTGACCCTGAGCGGGGGTTTCTCTCTGCCAGCGGAGCCCAGCTCAGCTGGTACGACACGACTGCTCCATCAATGTGCCTTTGTCTGGCCTGGCTGCTGAGCTATTTGAGGAAAGTGGAGACGGCTTTTGTGTTTCTATCTCCCGTCAGAGGTATTTATAGCCTGCCGCTGACTAGCGCTGCCAAGCGCCCTGCCAGCTGGACCCTGTTCCCTTGGGGTGCTGCCGTCAGCTCCGGGTCCCACTCCTGCCTCTCCCTTGTACCACCCACTGATAGGCAAAGGTGGATCCCTCCATGGGCAACCCCCACTGCATCCCTCTCCTTCAGCTGCTTGAGGCCAGCTAGGGTTGGGAGAATGGGGATGAGGCATCCCCCGGCACAGCACTTTGGTTTGGGCTTAGATGAGCCATCTGATCTAGTGGGGGGCCTCCCTGCCTGTGGCATGGGAGTTGGAACTAGAAGGTCTCTTCCAGCCCAAGACTTTCTATGAGGCTGGTGCTGCTTTTTCCTGCCTGCGTTCACTTGTGCCCTAAGCAGCCATGAGAGCTGCAGGGCTCTGGTCTGGAGCATCATAAGAGAGGAGGCTTCCCCTATTTCAGGGGGCATATCTCCCTGCTGGTCTCCAGTCTGCTCCAGTGCTGCTGCTGGGGACCCAGCCATGCCCAACTGCTTTCCATGAGGGTTTTGCAGGTGGGGGTGATCTCTCTGCATGTTGCCTTTCTAAAATCCCAGCTGCCTGCCTCCCTTCACTCCTATCTCTTTGCTCTGCTGCAAAGCCACCAGCTTCGGGGGACACATCCCCATGCGAGGGTGCCAGAGCCAAGCCATGAAACATGGCAGGGAATTCCATTCGCAGCAAGATGCAGCCTTGCTTCCCCATCCGGTAAGTGCCGGACAGAGCAGCCTCGGCAGCACGGTTGGGCTTCATGCTTCACTGTCCCATCGCTCCCTCCCACTGCTCCCCCGCCAGCCCGGCCTCCAGCCCCAGCGCTGCCTGCCAGGTTTCCCTAGCAATGGGCCGTGTCGTAGGACGCAACGTATTGGCTTCCTCCCCGCGGCCTCCCCAGGCTGGCCAGCCTCCCGACAGCCTGCAGCCTCCCTGCCGCCATCCTCCAGCCTCCCTCCCTTCTGCCTGCGCTTCCGCCGCCGCGCTCCCTGAGGCAGCCCATGGCCGGAGCCTGCTCGGCGCGGCTGCAGGGCGACGTGGCCGCCTTCACCGCGGCCCTCCGCACCCTGGTCAACAACCCCCAGTTCAGGTGAGGGGCCGGGGGGTGCCGCCTCCTCCCTGCCACGCCGCAGCCCCCGGCGCCTGCTCCGTGCTGTTCTCCCGCAGCCCTGAGCGCTGCTGGGGGGTTGGGGCCCGCAGGCAGTTCAGGGAGCCCCGGGCAGCTGGTGGGGCCGACGTGGCTTGTGCACACCACGGGTCATCCCGCGCGGCATGTGCAGCTCTCCCCACGCGCCCGTATCCGCAACAGGAGTCCAGGGCTGCCCAGGTGGAGCCCGTCCTGGACAGCTACCCTCTTTCTGGAGGAGGGAAGGACCCCAGCTGTGCCCAGACCCCCTCTGTCTCCAGGAATTGTGCCAGCAGGGCAAGGCAGTGTCTCAGGATAAATCCTGTGCTGGGGCTACAGCCCTTGCCAGGAATGGGGTACTGCAGCCATTATGCTCCCCAGGGGCAGCTTCCTGTGCTAAGTTTCTTTCCCACCTGTCTTCACTGGTGCTTTCCTCCAACCTCGCTGGAGGGCATGCGACAGCCTGGCCGTCCCTCCTCACAGTGCTTGGCATCCCTGCCATCTCCTGCCTGAGCAGAGATGGAGATGCTGCCTTGGCTTTCCTTATCTACATGGTACATCTTGCCTGGCTGTGGTCCTCTTCACCCACTTCCTGCTGAGGCCTGGTACAAATGCCAGAACTATCTGAGGAAATCCCCATTCCTGCTGAAATTTTTGGCCACCTAGAAGAGAAATCCCAGTGAAAACTCCCTGGTCACAGCACCAGGCAGTGCAGAAGTGACTGTCAGTGCCTGGTCATTCCCAACCTACGTCTTGCTGCTCCCATCTTGCATCCCACATCCCTTACTCCGCATCCTGAAATCTGCATCCTGCAGCCTTCATTTTACATTCTTCAACCTGAAATCTGTGCTCTGCATCCATTTACTTCCTCCTGCATCCTTCTTCCTACAGCCTGTACTTCACAGCCTGCAAACTGCAGCCTTCATTCTGCATCCCACATTCCATAACCTTCATCCTGCACCCATCCTGCATCATACAGCCTCTGTCCTGCATCCCAGACCTTGCATGTCTTAATCACAGCTGGCATCCCACATCACACACTTGCATCCTGCTTTCTGCTTTCCCCTCAACCACAGAACAGTTTATCATGGTCTCCCTCACAGTAGCAGTCATGGAGGACCTGTGGGACTCTACTCCCACCACCCGTCCTGCCCCAGCTGTGCATCTCCTGATAGACACTTGGGATGACCCAGGTGTCCTTCCTTCTGGTGGACGCATCCACCTCCCTGTGGGACACTGTGAAGGTTGGGCCATGGGTTTGTGCATGCCCTCATGGAAGTTGGAATTTGGGTGGCATGTCTTCTGCTCATTGACCTGCTGGGATGAAGGAAGGGACGAGGGGATAGATGGGCCACGGCCACAGGTGCTCACAGGCTGGAGACTCCCTGCCTTTGCCTGCTCCCTTTCCCCTGATCTTGTGCCCCTTTCCTGGGGTCAGTGAACTGAGAAATCTTTCAGGGGGGGTGGGCGTGTAGGGGACCAGGGCAACAGGATGGTTCCTGTGCCCCACTGCGTACCACAGGCTGCCCTGTTGAGCCGGTGCCAGCCCTGCTGGCAGCAATGCCAGAAGCTTTGCATCCGAGACGATGAGTCAGTTCCCATGAGTCAAGGAGGCTGATCCCGGTGACAGCCACACTTTCCTTGGCTCTGGTGTGCCAAAAGAGAAAGACACTTTCTCTGGCTGTCTCTGGCTTTTCTCTGCCCTGCTTGATGCCAGCACCCTGGGCTCTCTGTGCTTTCCAGAGGACCTGTCTTGCTCACCTTGGCTGCAGCATTCATATGGTGGCAAGGAGCCACGAACAAGGTCCCCTCTGTGCCCCTGTTGGGACAAACCCCTGGGTTGAAATTAAAGGGTACTGCCTGACTAGGACAGGCACTCAGCAAGTCCCATCCTGTGTGCCTTGTCCCAGCCCAGGGCAGGCTGTGCCCTTGCTTTCCAGGCACCCCTTGCCTCAGGATCCCCTCTCCCCCACAGCGATGTGATGTTCGTGGTGGGCCGGGAGCAGCAGCAGGTGTTTGCGCACCGCTGTGTGCTGGCGTGCCGCTGTCAGGCTTTTCGCGGGATGCTTGGCCAGGCGCCGGTGGGCAGCCAGGACTCCTCCAGCAGCGTCCCACCCCAGGGCCCCTTCATCCTGGGCAACGTGCAGCCCGAGGTCTTCCTGGCCGTCATCGAGTTCCTCTACACCAACAGTGTCACCCTCAACAGCCACATTGTGAGTTGGGGACGGGGCTGGTGGGGACCATGGACATGGGAGGGACAAGAGGGGGATATAGGGATAGGGGGTGCTTTGCAGCTCTTGGTGTGCCAAAGTTGGAGGAGATGGCCTAAGTGACGTTTTCTGGCTGGCTAACAGTGCAATGAGTGTGTGGATTCTCAACCCAGCACAGTGGGGTGTCCAGTGCACCTTGTCCCAGAATTGGAAGAGATGTCTGTGCGTACCGTGGATGGTGGGAATGGGGGACGCCACAGCAAGAGACCTAAATTTTTCCCCATGTGGCAGCCTTACCTCCCATGCCCCACATGGGAGCTCCCACGGAGGCAGGAGCACACATGCCCTTGCCCTTGGGCTGCCGTGCCCATCCATGGCCCTGCACAGTGATACTCACAAGGTCCCTTTTGCCTGCAGGTGCTGGAGGTGCTGACCTCGTCGGTGGAATATGGCTTGCAGGACCTGTGCAAGGTATGGCCCGATTTAGGCTGGGGCAGTGGTCCCTGAGTGCCCCCGTGCTGGGCAGCACCCCAAGATGGTCTCTGCATGGCTGGTAGCTGGAGCTGGCTCTGAGGAAAGCACTGTGGTGCATCAATCAGGGCCAATGCAGGCTCGGCCCTGCTTCTCGATCCTGGAAGGTCTCTCCAGTGGGATCCCCCTTGAGGGGGTGGAGTAACGGTCAGAAACCCCACAGGGGAATCCTGGGAAATCGTGGGGAAGGACATGGGGTTTCACATCTCCTGCACAGCAAAGGTCAGAAGGAAAGCCCCTGTGCCATCGCCCACACGTGCTCTCAGGTCATCTGACAGGATGATGCAGTAAAGAGAGCCCCAATCCTTGGGAACAGTCAGCATCCCAGCTGTGGTGCTGCCGAGGGGATGCTGCTTCAGGCGGAGAGGTTTCAGGAAGGCAGCAGGGCGCAAAGAGGAAGGGTGAGAGCTGGACAAGGAGCGGGCAGGGAGCTGGAGCAGCTTGGTGTTGGGGAGGGCGGCCAGGCCACGTCATCACCTGATTCCTGAATTGCGGCCAGCCTGAACTCGTGACCCACCATCTCGCACGCGGACTTCCCCTCCCTCCCCACTGCGCCGGGAAAGTACCTCAGGAGCTGAGGAATCACGGGCTTCTGTGTGCCAGGGCGGTGGGATGGAACTTGTGTGAACAAGCTCAGCTAAAGCCCAGATGTGGTATTGAGCTGTCAAACAGCTGTCTGGGCAGGGAAGGGACAACAGTGGTGTTGCAAAAAAAGGGGGATCTGGTGCTCCAGCCACACAAGTCACACCCCACCACCCAGCAAATGCAACCTCAGGTGCATGGCCTGCAGTGGGGAGAGTCATAGGGGATGGGTGGGAGGGAAAGGGGCTGACCAAGGACAGCTGGGGAAACTGTGTCAGTGTCCCTAGCTGCAGGGTGACCTCATATCCCTCCTGCCAGTGACTCAGGGCCCTTCTGCCCCAGCTGACGGCTCCTCCCTGCATGTCACATCCCCTGGGTTTCCCGGGGGCTCTGAGAGGCAGCTGAGATGGGCAGGAATGAGGTCGCACTCACCAATAGATATGCTGGTCTGGCTGCATCCCACCTGCTTCATCCATGTGTGGGATGCAGGCAGAGATGCTGGTCCCCCTGCAGTCACAGGCAGAGCATAGCTGGCAGGCAGGGCTGGGGCAAAGCTGGGGCCACCCAATGCACTGCAGCTGGCACCAGGATTGTGTCCTGTGGCAGGACATGGCTGGTGTCTGTAGACAGGGTTAGGGGACCCACCTGGGGCTATCAGATTGGCTGGGTTTGGTCACATAAAGCTTGGTGCTTGGCTCAATCAGTGGCCATGGCTGCCCACAGCCATGCTGTGAGACTTCATCCCACAGCCCATTGCCACCTCACGCAACCCTGGGGAGCTGGAGGTGCCTCTGCCCCACATCCCATTTGCTGGGGGCTCAGGGGATTCTGAGAGTTGCGCAGGAGGATGGCCAGATTGGGTCACCCCTCTGCCCACCCTCTCCCTGTCTGCCTTCCAGCTCTGTGTCAAGTTCATCAAGGACACGCTGAGTGTGGAGCAGGTCTGCGAGGCCCTGCAGGTAAGAGTGACACCAGTAGAGTCACAAAGGGTCAAAAGTAACTCATACAGTTTTGAGTCAGGAGTAGGCTTAACCCTCCTGTTCTCGGCTGAACAGTGGGGCAGGATTTCCCATTCACCCCTGGCCCAGCAGCTGCCCTGCCAGCTCCCAGACACAGATTGTGCCAGGGATGCAAGAGACACCGGGGCCACAGGAGCCTGGCAGAGAAGTGACCTCACATTGCCCTGAGCAGGGCTGGCCAGAAATTCCCAGTGCCAGGGCTTTGCCATCATCTGCATGAACTTGGGAGGCATTGGGTTTCAGGGAGCCAGGCCCAAAACCCCTGCTGAGAGTTGAGGCACCTAAAAGTAGCCTTGGGAAGGTCCTAATGGCCCTGCCATGCTATAGGGTGGGATCAAGGCTGCTCCCCAGAGAAGGGGTAATTGTTTTATCGCCCACAAGCTGAAGGGATTCTCTTGGGGTGAGGTGCCTGCCCCAGAGCACAGAGCTCCAGCCAAATGTGATGCCAGACCACCGCGGCATAAACAGAGCTAAAATTGGCCCAGAGGAAACAAAACAAGAAACCCCAAAACCCCAGAACAAAACAAACCTGAAGAAAACAGCTCGCCTTCCCTCCCCACTTACGTCAGTGCTGGTCCCCTGCTGTGGTGGAGGGGGAGCTGATGTTCACCCTGCCTGTGCTGGTCCTGAGTACCCTGCACACAGGGGCTGCCACTGCAGGGGGACAGGGATGTGCCCCTCCTGGTGCCCAGATGTGCAGTGTCAGTCCTGCGACAAGCACTGCTCAGTAGGGCTGGGACAAAATGAGAGCAACGTCAAATTCCTGCTGCAGTGGGGGATGGCAGCTGGGGGTCAAACTGAGGCTGGCACCAGGGCATGGGGCAGTTGTGGGGGGGTCAGTTTAAGCTGACCCCGTGCCCACACAAGGAGCACTGGGGACTGGTGGTCCCATGTGCCTGCAGTGTGACCTTATGAGAACAACACCAGGGCCTTTCCCCCACTGTGGGCTGGGTAACATCCCTGAGAGCAGTGGGCAATCACATCTCCTGCTGACAGTCGGGCTGGGTGACCATTGTGGGTGTTAGAGCCACCAAAACCTTTGCTGTGGGGCAGGCCAGAAAAAGGGGGGACCTTGGTGCCCCTTCCTCCCCCCACCCTCACTGTGATACCCACACACAGGGATGTCGGTCTCACTTGTGTCCCTGAGAGTGCCCATGTTTCTGTAGGGCTTTGGCAGGGAGTCCCTGCTGCCCCAGACCCCCTTGCAGGTGTCCGTGTTGTCCCACAGGCTGCGGTGACCTATGGGCAGGCAGACCTCCAGCAGCACTGCCTGGCCTTCATCGAGGGCTGCACCGCGGTACGGTGGCAGGTGATGGGGGAGCATGGGGTGCGGTGCCCCAGGGCATGGGGGGCACCGTGATGTGGAGAACACGGGGGGGACACAGCATGAGGCAAGGGAGGAGGATCCCCAAGGACAGGATGCTTGGAGGCTGGGAAAAGGAGCAAATGATACTTGGAGAGAAGATGCTGGGTGCCAGTTAGAAGCAGGCTGGGGGTACTGGGGTGCCAGGGGTTTGAGGTTTGAGTTGGGGGATGCTGGGGTGCCAGGCAGGGATGGCACCAGGATGTGTCCAACGGCCCATGGACGGGGTTGGTGGTTGTGTGGGGTCCTGGTTCCAGCGTCCTGGTGTTGTGGTGTGCTGGCAGGCAGTGGTGCAGACACAGGGCTTCCGTGAGCTCTCCGATGTGGTGCTGGCGCAGGTGCTGCGCAGTGACCGCCTGGCTGTGGATGAGCTGGACCTGGTACAGGCTGTGCGGGAGTGGGCACACGTCAGCTCGGTGAGTGTCACACAGCGACAACCCCCCAGGGGTGCATGGGCTCCCACCAGCCGAGGCTGGGAATGTAGGCACCCTATGCCTGACCCCAGGGCTGTGTGATGGACACAGAAGCTGTGTCACTCTCCCAAAGCCCCTGCCTCTCCCGGTGCCCAGGACGTTAGCAGCCCCATCCCTCACACCCTACTGTCTGACAGGCTGTCCTGGAGCGTCCGGTGCCAGAGGTGGCTGCCCTGCCCGTGAGGGAGCTGCGTCTGCCCTTGCTGGCACCCAGCGAACTGGTGACACTGGAGAGCTACAACCAGAAGGACCTGCTCATCCCGGTGAGCTGCTGCCTGTTCTCGGGGTCTCCTGGCTGACCTCCGGAGCTGGAGGGTGCTGCAGGGTGGGCTTGTGGGGGACCACACTGTGGCCATGCTGATGCCCCCATCCCTCTCCCCATCCCCACAGGTGGAGAACATCGCGGCGGCCTGGCGTGCCCACGCGCTGAGGAAGAGCAGTGGGGTGCCCTCCCACCTCTGTCGTCCCCGCCGGGGCACGCGGCCCCGCGACCATCACCGTCACCTCGAGCCACACACCAAGTAGGGGCTGGGCAATGAGTCCAGGGGCTCTGCAGCAGGGCAGGGCGTGGGGTTGGGCACTGATGCTGCAGTAGCCAAGAGCAGTGATAAGGCGCTTTGTCCCATGCCACAGTGTTCGGGCCAGGGTAGGATGCCAGGGCCACCCTAAAAAGTGATGCAGGGGCTGGGGGTGGGGTAGAGCTGGGCTATGGGATGGGTGCAAGGACACTGCAGGCAGCCCAGGCACTGATCCAAGGGTGGCGGGGCTGCAGGGATCCCTGCGGGATGGGGACCAAGGGTTAGCTCTCCCTTCCCCGGGGCCGTGCTGCCCTCCCCCGGCAGCGGGACCGTGCTGCAGCGGGAGAGAGCTCCCACCACATGCCCAGGCAGGGACGCGGACCCGTCCAAGGCAGCGGGACAGGGACCCTGGGGCTTGGAGCCAGGGGTGGGAAAGTGGGAGGGGAGACATGGGCATCTTTGCACGCACCTCTGCACTGACAGGCTCCCACCCCCCGAGCCCCTCCAAGCCCTGCCAGCAGGCCACACACACAGGGGACAGGCTGCCAGCCTTCCATGTACCACACACACTCTACACACGGTGTGCAGCCCCCCTTGCACCCCCACTGCGTGTGTGCACACAGCTGGGTCTGTCTCAAACACACATACCCCCCTTCCAGCTGTGTTCCCCAGGAGAAAGGGCCGGACACAGCAGGTAATTTATATATAATATATATATTTACTCTTTAAAAATAAACCTTCGGTCCCCACTACCGCCTGTACAAACTACAAAAATAAACCTTTGCTCTCTTTGATATAAATAACTTAGATGGCGTGTAGGGGGAGGGGCTGCCCGCCGTGCCCACGCCTGGCACGGGGACAGGGTCCCCGACGCCACCCCTGCTCAGCGGCAGTGTCGGGGGGCTGGGGGGGCTGGGGCCGCAGGCACGGCAAACACCGCTGGAGTTAAAGTGCTGGGTAACGGCGTGGACGGTGCCCGGGATGGGGACAGGGACGGGGGCTGGCTGCAGGGACAGCCCCGTTGCACGGGGACATGGTGAGAAATACGATTTGCCAGCAAGATGTGCCCGGTGGCACTGTGGGAGCCCACGATGTCGGCGTGCACTGTCCTGTGCGTGCTCAAGCACGTGCCACCCCTGGGCAGGGCATGAGTGTGGCACGAGGGGCCGTGATCGTGGGGCAGCTCAGGAGCTTGGCACAGCAAGGACCACTCCAGGGGTCTCCCCCTTCCAAAACCCTGCCTGTGCGGTGGGGAGCAACAGGCTCCCTTTCTCTACCGTGGCACATCCATGATCTCCAGCCTTCCCATCCTTGCCACTGGGGAAACTGAGGCAGGGAGTAGCGTGTCGGAGGGGGTGAGCTGCCCACGGAGTGGGGGCATGAATCAGGTCTGCGCCCCCAGGCTGCTGCTGCCTCCAGTGGGCAGCCCTGCACTGGGCAAAGGGTCTGCCCGCTCCCTGCCTGCACCCTGGACAGCTGGGTGAGGCCGTAGGCTGAGAAATAAATCTTTTAAAATAAGCTTAAAAATATATATCTCTCTATAGATAGTTTCCCTTTGCAATAAATAAAGGTGGGGGTGCCCACCCCAGGCCTTGCCCATGGCATGCCAGGGCACAGCTTGCTCTGGGGCTGCCTCCTTATCAGCACGGGGGGCATCAGGGCACCCTATTGGGGTACCCCAGCTCGTGGCCTGGGATGGGTGGTCCCAGGAGGAGGTGATGGGGAGCAGGCAGTGACCCCACAGAGGGGGAGCTGGCATGGCACCGAGTTCACCTTGCCAGCAGCTCCAGAAACAGAGGGGGGAGTTAGTGCTTCCATTTCTGGGGGGCAACAAGCCCAGAGCAGGGTAAGCCCAAACCCTGGGTGACGGGACACGGCACCAACGGCACAGCCTCAGGTGAGGGACACGCGGGCACGGCGTGGCCTGCACACAGCTTGCATAGAAGTGCCAGCTTGCCCTACCAAGCCCCGTTGCAGGGTGCAGGGGGGCCGGTCCTCCTTGGCCAAGACCGCTCCGGTGATTAGCAGCACGACATGGGTGACCCCACTCTGCACCCTCCTGTGCCCACCAGGTGCTGGGGAGATGCTCTGCCCAGGAACCAGCAACCTGCAGGGAGAGAGATTTGGGGGGTCAGCTGGGTCCCTCCACACCAGCCACGCACCAGCCCTGGGGTAAGGCGTCCCCAAGCTCACCTAGTGTCGGGCACCTGCCCCGTGGTGTCCCATGCTCTGCATCTCAAAGGTATCAGGCACGGCGGTGCCGCTGGTGCTGGGCTCGTCCAGGCAGTCCCGCTCGCCACTGGCGAAGCCCTCAGGGCCAAAGTTGGGGTAGGAGCCAGGCAGTGTGGGGTGCAAGGCCACCGTCACCGACGCGGTGGCTGTGACGGTGGTGTAGCTGCCGGCAGGACCCTGCAGGTGGGTGCTGTAGGTGGGCAGGGCTGTGGGGGGTGCTGGATGGGTCCCCGGCGGGCCGGGCTGCAGGTGGTCTTGGGGCAGTGTGGGGCCCGACTCCCCAAAGGGCAGGGGGGCTGCAGGCTGAGGGCCAGAAGCCTCTTTCTTCCCCTGGACCTCCAGGTTGTCCTTGTAGGGCTTCAGCACCTGGAGGGTGAACATGTAGCATGAGGGTCCCCAGTCACTCTGAGCATCCCTCTGGCAATCCCACCCCCAGCCCCCTCCCCCTGCTCTATCCAGGACTCTCTCCCAGGGGATGCAGGGGAGCCAGCAATGCCACAATGGGCAGAGACACTCACAGTGATGTGGGGGAAGCTGGGGTCCTTGCCAGCCTCCAGCAGGATGTGTGCCGGGGCAGGGGGCACAATGAAGGGTCCCCGGGGGCTGCCCGGCCCCACGCCCTCCGTGTAACACTCCGTGTCCGAGGGCTCAGGGAAGGTGGCGGGCCAGGCTGGAGCACGACGGACATAGAGCCCCCCAGGGCCCAGGCATGGGGGCACCGACTCCGGTGGGGGTAGGCAGGAGCCACTGTCCACCAGGGATGCCTGGGGAGAAACAACAGGTCAGAGGGGCTAGGGACGTACAGGGATGGAGGAGCGTGCAGAAGCAGGAGTAAGGGTTGATGGGAGAATGCGATGCAGGTGATACCAGGTGAAGCAGTGATGGGATCAAATGGGTCAGGGAGGGATGGGTGAAGTTGAGTGTGGGATGAGGCAGGAACAGGGTCAGGTAGGTATGGCGCAAGTTGGATATGGCTCATAGAAAGGATGATGTAAAGGAGGGATGGTACTGTGTGAGGGATGGACTGAGGTGGTTTTGAGACGAGGTTGAGACTGGACAAGGCAAAGATGGATATAGGGTGAAAGGTGGGCAGGGAGAGGGGCAATGCGGGGTGAAGAAAGGTGGGTACGGAGTTGAGGAGGGTCAGGAGAGGTGGGGTGGGGGTGCTGTACCTCCGGGGGTGGCCCAATGACAGAGAGCAGGACGGGCAGCAGCACCAGCCCATTGAGCAGCCCCAGCAGCGTCAGAATGGTCAGCACCGCAAAGAAGTACCTGAGGGGTCACAGGCACACAGGGTAAGCAGACACAGCCATCATGAATCATGTCCCACCCAAACATGGCTTCCCACACCACACTCCCAGGCCCTGCCACATCTCCCCAGCCTCCATGAAAGAGGGAATGGGAGTCCCGAACAAGACACATCCTCACCAGCTGCCCCACATCCCCACTGCCAGCCGGGGGGCTGCCACACTCACCAGGCATCACTGTCAAAGCTTTTGGAGGGCAGCCAGTGGCTGGTTTACTCTCCTTCAGTGCTCACCTCATGATGAAGTCAAACTCAGAGCCAGCCAGCATGAGGACGCCCAGGAGGGTGGAGACAGCACCATCCATCACAGGAGCAAAAGTGTGCTCCAGTGCCGCAGCTGACCGCACATTCCTGCTCCCCGCGGCTGTCAGGAAGCCCTGAGTAGAACGGAAATGTCACGTGAAGCTGTCCCTTGTGCCACCCATGATGTGCCATCCACTGGCCCATGCCCAAGGGGATGAGGGTGCCAGGGAGTGGGAACTGGGGTCTGCCTGTGCTCACCAGGGCCACGTGGACAGTGAACTCCACACCGATGCCCACAGAGGCAATGAGGATGACCACGGGGATGGCGCTCAGCTTGATGCCCATCAGCCCCATGATGCCAAACAATTCCACAGCCATCATGGCCAGGATGGAGACCTGTTGGCGTGGAGGGGTCAGTGAGAGGTGACTCTGACTGGCTGTCCCCAATCTCTGGCAAGCCTGATCCTATTCCATATAGGGCAGCCTCACCTCATTGACCCCTTTCCCTCTGTCCCAGCTGCTGGGGCTAGCCCTCAACCTGCTCTGCATGGATATCCTCAAACTCCTGTCCACTACACACACTCCCTTAAGAGGTTCCCTGAACCCTCCATATGGGTCCCCCACCCACTGCCACCATACAGGTGTTCCCCTCATCCTCTTCTGCAGGGATGTCCCCCAGGCCCCCCTGTCCCCTCCATGTGTTCCCTTCATCAGTGATATAACCGATCCCTCCATATAGGAGTCCCTCACCCACTGGGGTATCCCTTTACCCCACGGTGCCCCTGGCCACCCCACCACCAAATTGCCATGAAGCAGGTACCCAAGGCCACTCAGCAGGATGGGAGAAAGGCTGGATGCCCCTGACCACACCCACCAGGACCATCCCCATGCATCAGGGTGCATACTCACGATGATGCCAGCAGTCCAGGGGTTGAGCAGCAGCAGGGCGCAGACGAGGAAGGTGCAGGCCAGCAGGATGCTGATGGCCAGCAGGAACCAGTGCCGCAGGCCGATGTACTGCTCCCAGAAGAGGAAGGGGTAGCCACTGGGGTAGCTCAGCACACCGTGGCGCTGGGCAGCCTCCTGGCAGATGGCCCGTACGCTCTCGATCGCCTCCACAAAGTCAGACGTGCGACGCAGCCCGCTCAGGTAGAAAGGGAACTGGGCGAACTCCAGCGGCTGAGCTGCTGGGACTGGTGAGAAGATCATGGGCAGCGTAAGGGTAAGGGCAGTATGGGGGTACAGACAGCACAAGAACACCACAGTCACACCAGCCTGAGTGCAGCCTGATGCCTGGCTCGGGACCATGGGTCTGGGGAGTGTGTGGGGAGCAGATCAGAGGCAAGGAGTAGGGAGTTTCTCTGCCCACAGGTTGCTTGTGCAGAAGGGGGTCACATGAAGCAGGGGCTTCTTTGCAGTGAGATGCAAAGGTTGGAGGAGGGATGTGTTGCTGTGTGCCAAGGTCACAGGGAGTGCACAATAGGGTGCTCAGGGTGTGGGGTGCAGGGGGATGAGAGTGAGGCATGGAGAAGCAAGGCAGTTTACCAAATGGGCTAAGGGATATAGGAGGTTTCCCTTCAGGGCAAAAAAGGTGTGGGGAGTGGGGTACTCTGCAGGAGGGTGCAGGGAGCCTGAGGGGGCCACAGGGAGCCCACCAACTCACTCACTTCGCAGGTTCTCGCCCGTGGTGTCGTACTTGTCATGAATCCACTCGGGAGGTGGGGGGTAGAAGTTGGCCTGGGAGGCGGCAAAGCCCAGGGGGTCGTTGCTGGCCCACACCGTCAGGCAGATGTAGAAGGTGTCAGGGGGGATGATACCGTTCTCATCCACCAGGCGCCGCGTGGTCAGCTACAGGAGAGGCAAGGAGTGGGCGTGAGCTGGGCAGCAGTGGCAGAGTCATCTCCAGCCCAGTCACCCCAGCCCTGTCACCACGCACCTGATTGAAGTTGAAGGGCTCCTTCTTGTTGCCGGTCTGGATGAGGAGCTTGTATGCCAGCGCCCCATCCTCGGAGCCGTTGCGGTAGCTGTCATGGGTGATGCGTCCGGCCTGCCAGTCCCTATCGAAGGTGGCCTGGAGCCCTAGGGATGCAGTGTGGGGGGTGAGCATCCCTGGGGACACACCACCCTGCACGCCACCCTGTGACCCAGGGACCCAGGGAGCATGTGCAGAAACCACAGGGCTCAGCTTCCAGTGCTGGGCACCTTGGGACTACCCTCCCCGGAGTGCTGCACACGAGGGAAGGCATTCCCAAGCCAGCGGGGAGCATGCAGGCCAGGCAGGATAGGGCTGTTGGGAAGGGGAGATCACTGAGAAGAGGTATGTCCTCACCTCTCAGCCAGTCCTGGAAGTAATGGAGCCACATCTTGGGCAGGTCGTGATTGCCCTCCCGCACCACATACTTGACGGTGCTGAAGGCCTGGTGCAGGCTCAGCAGGGCAGCCTGGGCACCCGGGTAGTGGAAGCCACCCTTGGTGACAATGAACATGTTGTAGAAGGAGAAGTACTTGAACTGGGCCGAGATGAAGGCGTGTGCCTTGGTGTCCCGGGGCACGATGTCTGTCAGGTAGAGGCCATCATGCACCATGGTGGTGCCGTAGAGGCTCAATCCCAGCAGCGCCAGGAACAGCACCACCACGACTGCCTGTGGGGACAGTGGGGGGGTCAGGCAGGGTCCAGTGCCACCCACCTGCCTTGGGTGGCAGCACCAGGGCCACCCCCACCTCACCTTGGTCCGAGTGCGCAGCAGGAGTGGGGCGTACTTCTCCCGGGCAAAGTCAGCGAGGCTCCAGCGGCAGAAGGGCAGGGGAACACACTCCCGCCCGCCCTTGGCCTCATCCAGCTGGGCCAGCAGATCCCGGGTGGAGCTGGACGGGGCAAAGACCTGCGAGCCCAGGGGGTCGGTGTGGGGCAGGAGGACAGCAGGCGAGGTGCACACCTGGGAGGTGGGCGGCAGGACAGTGACAATGTGGTGGCCTGAGGGGTCGCAGCGGGTGAAGGCTTGCACGGTGGTGGTGATCTGGGTGCTGGTGGCCATGCCAGGGTGCCCATAAGGGGACAGGTGGCAGGCATGGTTGTCATTGGCATCAGCAAACTCTTGGGGCTGGATCTGGATGACCCGTGAGGAGCAAGGGCTGCAGGGAGAGAGTGATGGAGAGAGGGAAGGATGAGACATTTAGTCACCCCATGCTTCTCTGGGGTACTGTGGGGTCAGACCCATCCCAGCCAGCCCGGTGCTGGTACCTGTAGAAGCAGCAGAGGATGTCAAGCCGGCGTTTCTCCCGGCGGTGCAGGTCCAGGCTCAGGATAGCAGGGAAAACAAAGAGCACCATGGCGAAGTTGAACACCACAACCACCGCAGCCTGCAGTCATTGGGGGACATAGGTCAGAGTGGGGTCTGCCCATCCCTTCCCACACCCCGGAGAGGGACCGTGGCCCTACCTGGAGGGAGAAGGCACGCAGGGCAGGGATGGGCACCAGGGCTGCCATGAAGAAGGCGATCATGTTGCTGACAGAGGTGAGAGCCACACTGGTCCCCGTGCGCTTCAGACACTCGCCTGTCCGTTCCTGAGAGGACAGAGACAGGGTGATGAGAGGGACCACGGGGAGGCAAGAGGAGGCTGAGGAGCCCCCAGACAGCGCTTGGTACTCACCTTGAAGGGGATGTGCTGGCTGGTCTCAGTGAAGGCGTGAGCCAAGAGGAACATGTCATCCACACCGATGCCAAGGGCCAGGAAGGGCAGGACCTGCCAGAGAGCAGTAGGCATCAGTAGAGGGACATGGCCACCACCGGACAGGGGACTTGGCCACCCCAGAGCCCCCAGTACCTGGATCTTCCCCCAGCACATACCTGTGTGGTGGCAGCATTGAAGGAGATGCCTAGCAGCGAGCAAAGCCCCAGGCCAGAGGCGACGGAGAGAGCCACAAGCAGGACCCCAGCCAGGCCCACAGCCCCTTGGGACTTGGAGCAGTCCCACCGCAGCATGGTGACACAGGCATAGGCCAGCTGGAAGAGCACAGTCGGTTAGCAGGGACAGGGGAGCAATGGAGGGATGGCAGAGGACAGAGAGAAGGGGCACACGCACCATGAGGAGGTAGCCCCCAGCCACCCGGATGACGCTGACGTCAGAGAAGGACTTCATGATGTCGTTGAGCGTGGTGGTGGAGAAAGCGTGGACACTCTGTGTGGCGTTGGGAGGGATGGAGTCCTGTGCCAGCTGCCAGAGGTGCACCCCATTAGAGTCAGGAACCCTATGCTCTACAGTACACCCATCCCAGAACCATTCATGGTATCAGGATTGCCACTGATGGTCCCTCAGGACCCGCTGGACCACAAGAGAGTAGTGCCAGAACCCATGGTCTCCAAAAACCCGGTCACAGGGAGATGGCATGCATAGGCTCACCCCTGCCCAGTCCTACTGTTCCCAGTGCCCACCTCCACAAATTTCCTCTGCCAGGCTTCCAGGATGGCTCCCGCCTTCTCTTCACTCCAGCTGATGTCATGGATCTCGTAGTCATCCTTGAAGTGCTCATAGAGCTGCCGAGGGCTCATGAGAAGGAACATGGTCTGCAGGGCCTCGGCGCTGGGGGACAGGCACGCACCTCGCTGGGACCGGCTGCAGTGCCCCAGGATGCAGGAATGGGTCCATCCCCCACCCCAAGGCCCCCAGCCCCACTGCAGACACCCAGGAGAGGACCCAGGCATCCCGCCCCACCTTGCTCCAAAGCACTGCCCTGCTCACTAGCCCCACACAGCCTCCCAGACAGCCCCACAGCCCCTCCTGCAGCCAGGGCAGGTGTCCTGCCCTGTGCCTGGAGACGCCCACACCACAGCAGCTCTCACCGTAGCAGCTTGCCCTGGGAGTCTTTGGTCGTGCCGCCTAAAATCAGCTCCTGCTGCCAGCGCATGAACTTCCTGGAGAAGCCGTGGCAGCCACCCGAGAGTTCAGCCGGGATATCTGGGCTCTGCAGGTGGAGGAGAGGTGTCAGGATTGTGGGGCAGGCAGGAGAGCAGTAAGCCCCCACGCCCATCCTGGTCCTCACGGACTGTGACTCACCTGCTGGCTCTGCTTGTTGGGGGCACTGGGGGGACACTGGGGGTCCCGGGGATCCAGGCAGGGCCGCTCCATGTAAGCCTGCCCCACCTCTGCCTTGTCCAGCAGCTCTTTGAAGCCTTCCAGGGATGTGAACTGCCCCAGCTCCTCCATCAGCTGCAGAGGGTCCAGGTTGCTCCACTGAATGTCTGGGCGGCCCCTGGGTAGAGAGCAGGACTGGGGTGACGGGGGATGCCAAACCCCACAATGCAGTACCACCACCACCCCTGCCAACCCATCTCGTGGGTGCTGGGGGTGCCCTCAGAGGCAGGGTGCGAGGATGCAGAGGAGCAGCGTCAGTCCCCAGCGCATCCCTTACCCCCTCCCGGGGCCGTCCGCGGCATCCCCCGTGCCCTGTGCGCCGCAGCGGGCCATGCCCCGAGTCAAGTAGCATGCCTGATCCTGTTAGTCCGGGACAAAGCAGGGGTAGCTGGCCCTGCTGCCTGGCCCCGCTTTGTGTGAGCAGTCAGGCCGATTACTGCCCGTGGGCTAACATCTTGATAGAGGTGAGCAGGCAGGCAAGAACTCCCGGCATCCCTTACAGCCCTTCCTGCCATCTCCCTCCAAGCTGGAGAATTTGGGGCTCAGCAGAGCTTCTGGGGGCTCACTACAGTGCTGGGAGCTGGGCATGGACTAGGTTCTTGGAGGTCCAGAAGGACCCCACGGGACTTGGGTACCCAGGAAGAGGGGTTTTCCCATTGCCTGCAGATGCTCTGCTCCCTCCACCCCAGCCTGGGGAGCTGGGGGCCAGCTTCCAGCCTCACTCGGCTTCTTTTCTAAGACAGAAAGGACACACAAAAAAGCCAATAACCCAGCCCAGTGCTCCAAAGAGGGGAAGAAAAAGCCCCGAGCAAGTGTGGGCTCTGGGGAGAAACACAGCCTAATAATTCATGAAGGCTGGCTGGGCCAGAGCCGGCCGCTCGAGATTCCCACATACCAACCGGAGCTGCTGCTGCTTCCAAAGAGAGCCCCTTTTATCTGCTTTCGCTTGCTTCACTGAGCCAGGGCAAATCCTTTTGTCTTTCCATAGATTGCTGCTCTTTGTTCTCCCAGCTCCCGCCCCGCTCACCCCTCGGCGTTAAAAAGGGGGACAAGTCCCCAAGGGCTGGCCGGCACTCAGCCGGGGTGCCCGCCCGGGCACCCGTTCGCTCGGCTGCAAGAAGAGATGAGTCCCATGGCTGCTTTGGGTGCCACCCTGCCTGCCACATACCACAGCCCCAGGATGCTGCCCACCCTGGCAGGCAATGCCACCAGCATCCCGCTTGGCACAGTCACCCCAGCCTCACTTGCTCCTGCTCCCAGCAGTTCCCCACACTGGGATGGGGAGAATCTGAGGTCCTGGGGGGGCAAAACCAGCCCCCTAGTCCTGGCTGGGGATGCTGCGGCCCCTTCCCCCTCCTCCCGTCCACAGCAGCCTGAATAAGGCCACTATTTCATCTGTTTGGCAAGGGGCAGCTTTCAGAGCAGCATTAGCATGAGAAAGCACGGGGCTGCGTTTGCTGACAATGCACAAGCCGCCCCAGCTCTCCCGGACAAACACACGCGTAAACAGAAGGAATGTGGGGGAGGCTCCCTGGCCCAGCCCGGGGTCCCCAGCCCCACCACCGTGGTGCAAGGAGCTGGCTGGGAGTCACCCACCAACCAGCCCAGGGACTCTGTGCCCTACCCAACCCTGGGCACAGCTCAGGAGTGTGGGTGCCCCTTCAAAATCGTGGCACCCATAAAGCGCTGCCAGAGGCAGGGGGAGCAGCCTCAGGAACCTGCCTGCAGCACAGCCACTGTCCCCACGTCCCTGTCCCTGGCTGGTGGGACAGCATGGCATGGCAGGGATGGGCAGTTCCTGCCTGTGAGCTGCAGCCCTAGCCATGCCACCAAGGCCGGCAGGGAAGGACAGGGACCAGTCCCCAGGGTGTCGACCTAGCAGGATAGTAATGGTGGTGGGACCATCCTAAGGCTGAGCAGGACTAGCTGCAGCAGCACCGAGGCACCTTGGAGCAGGCAGGGTCAAGCTGCAAACTGAGGTCAAGCACAGCCCCTCGGCAGCACCCCCAACTCCTGCTCCCACCCATGGCCCCCCACATCCAGGACAGTCCCACACACACTCACGGGAGATAGGCTGAGCCTCCCTGTAGCTTGGAGCCTTCCCAGAAGCAGTCCAGCGGCGTCAGGATCACACAGGGGAACAACTTCTCTATCATCTGTAGGAGAAGGAGATGCAAGGGGTCACCAGGAATGGATCAGAACCATCAGTCTCCCTCAGCCCTGCTGGGCTTCCCAAACCTGCGTCTTCCCACAAGCAGCCAGCAGTGCCTTTGCAGCACCTGGGGCTGGCAAGCCCTGTGTCCACCACAGCCACTCACTGCCATTCTTTGATGAACTGATCCCGTGGGTCAACATCCACCCCATGGGGGGCTCCCAGGGGGCCATGCCATGACCAGCACTTACCCTCTCGATCATGCCATTCTCAATGATGGGGACACCTGACTTGTAGCAGATCTTGTTCAAATCCCACGATCTGGAAAGGCAGAAGGAGGAGCTGAAAATGGGCATATCCCACAGGTGACATGGCAAGGGCTGGGGAGATGTGCAGGGCACGGTGGGGGTCCCTGTCCCCCATCTGGAGCAGGACTCACTTTCCGTACAGTGAGACTTGAACCTTGCTGGCAGCCAGGGCCGCCTCGAGGTGGAGCTGCAGGGCCTCCTGCGTCAGGATGTTATCCCCATCCTTCTTCGGGGTCTGGATCAACATCTGGGAGGTGTAGACTGACTCCTCGCCCAACTTCTCCTTGGTGTAGCGCAGCTCCTGGCTCACCCGGCTGCCCGCTGTGGAGGGGACCATGATGTGCCCTGTCAATGCCAGGCAGGCAGAGCCCCCATCCCACCAATTTGTCCTGCCCATCAGAATGCCCAGGGAATGGGATGGGCAAAATAAAGGCCCCGCAGCATCAGATGGTAACTCTTTAACCCAGGGGATGTTCTTGATGTGGGGTTCCCCAATTGCTGGGCCCACCAAACAGGGACCACCTCAGGACACACCGAACCAGGCATCCCCCTTCCCACCACCACTGCACCCAGACCCAGAGCAGCTTGTTGGCTTTGCTTTCCCCAGAAAAAAACCCACAGACAGATGGTTGGTGAAGCAGAGAGTACCCATCCTGTCCACTCCCACCCGTACACTGTGGTGGGTGCTGCAAATGCTCACAACCAGCCTCTGACAGCAAATGAAACTGGGGATACCCCACCCCATCCCAGCAGCTCCCTGGCACCCCAAGGGAGGAACTGTTTTGACCAGAGAATGAGTGTAGGGAGAGGCAGGCACCCCCAAGTTCCTGCAGGTAGGCTGTCCCAGGAGAGGTTTGGGGACAGGGGAAGGAGGCGGTGCTGGGGACGTCACTCTTCCCAGCCAAGGCTCTGGGATCTGTTCCCTTTCACCAGCAGGAGAGCTCCAAGCACAGCAGGGCCAAGGTTTCCGGCAGAAGCCGCCGACTTCATTTGTGGCTGCCTCAGCATGGAAGAGGAATCCCCTCCCAGCCAGCGTGGCTGGGGCTGGGACCAAACTCTGCATGGTCTTTTGCATGGCTGAGCACCATCCCAGGGACAGTTGTCCCCGGCCCCTTGGAACGAGGTGCTCCCATCCCTCCTGGCGCAGCAAAGGGGAGATGATATAGCCCAGAGGAGGGTGGGATGCTGCATGTAGCCCCCATCCCAGTGTCACCCACCAGGGGTAGCCCAGGGTGCCCAGCATCGGATGCATCCCAAGGCAGTGCTGCTGGCAGGGGTGAGGCCAGCTCCTGCCCAGCCCCAGGGAAGCGGCGGGGAGGTCAGGATTCATCTGCACCAGAATGCTCCCTCAGCAAGAGGCGGGGGCCCCGGCGGGCCTGGCCCCCCGCCAGCACTGAGGAGGCCAGAGCGAGACCGCAAATAAGGAGCAGAATCTTCCCTTTTAATGACTTATTATATGGGTTGGTGTTTTGGTTTTTTTTTTCCCTCTGCTTTTTGGGAACGGGGAGGGCAAAGCATCTTTATTGTTCCTGGCTGGGCCAGGGAGCAGCTGGTGTCCATCAGATGCCAGTTGGGATGGAGGTTGTGCCAGGGACAGGGAGGGGGGGACATGGCTGTGGCTTTTGTATGTGTGTCAGAGGGGACAGCAGCACCCAGGGTGAGGGGACAAGGACACAGGGAGAGTGGGTGTCACGGCGGGGGAGCGGGACGCCCATCCCGTTCCCAGCAGGCTGGGAGGTCGGGCAGGAGGTGCGCCAAGCTGCTCTGATCTCAGCCATGCCACCCACGCCGAACCCGGGCAGGAGGTGGGACACAGCGATGGGGGGGTGCCCGACAGCGCTGCTGCTCCCGGGGGATGCATCCTGCTATGCCCTGCCGGCATCTCCGCCCAGCACGGCTGTGGGAGGAGCCACACATCTGCAAGCATGGGGTGGGGGGGAGCCCCCCGAAAAAATAAAGCGAGAAAAAAAAAAAGAGAGAAAATAAAAAGCCGTCCCTTGTAATTAGTGTTAATTTGGAACAGGGCAATGCAAGCCGTCAGCAAGCTTCAAAGGCCGTGAGGAAGCCTCAAATTCCAACACCCTAATTAACCAAAGAGCAACATGAAAAGACAAGGCAGCGCACACAGGGCTGCCAAGGACACTTCAAACGGGCGCGCGCCCGCCGGCCGGCCGGCCCGGGAACGGGGCGAAACGCCCCACGCCGCACGCAGCCCCCCGGCCGGGGAGGAGGCTGGGGGGGCACCCCAATACCAACAATGAGCACGTTAATGAGGAACTGTATGTAAATTCTTCTTTTTTTGTTGTTGTTGTTGTGTTGGCATTTTTTTATTCCAATTAACAAAGGGAGCCCTTGGCTTTTTCATGCAAAGGGCTCTCTGGTTCCAATCAGGCGTCCAGTCCTGCTAAGAGCCTGCTCTGCTCCCCAGCAGGGTTTGGCTTCGCTGCCCTGAACCCCCACATCCCCCCAAAATCCCACAGCAGGGCTTGGGGGCAGTCAGTCATGCCTTGCACAAGTATCATCTCTGGGTGGGCACTCTCCTGGGTACCACTGGCTGGGGGTTTCATGCTGAGGGGTCGTGGGGTGCAGGCTCAGAGCAGTTCAGGCTGGATGGTGGGTTGGGACCCTGTGCCCACTTGCACTCCAAACACACGGGGTGCAGAGCAGGCTCCTGCTGTGCCCAAGCAGGGAGAGTGTGGATGCCAAAGAGGGGACAGGGTCCCTGGCAGCGAGGGCAGCTGAGCGTGCGGCTGCGTCCTGTCCACAGGCCATGCCGGGGGAGCCCTCCCCATAATTACAGCATCCACCACAAAATTACAGAGCAGGGCTGGAGCCTCCCTGCCCCCTTCCCGGCCACCCTGCCTGAGCCATCCCCCATCCCTGCTCCCCAAACCCTCCTGGCACAGGACCCACAGCCACAGCACTGCAGCCAGCTCACTCTCACCCAGTGGGACCAACGTGTGCCTCCAGATGCTCCAGCCAAGACAGAGCCCCAGCCCCTGTGTTGCTCCCCTGCCCAGGAAGAGGTCTGACCCCCACTCACTCCACATCCCCCCAGGGGCTGCCAGAGGGCCCCAGACTCAGCTCAGAGAGTTTGAGGTCAGATGAGCCCTTCCCAGGTCCCGCTGCCTGCAGCACAGTTGCAACACCCCCCAGCCTGGGGCTGGCCCCCATGCAGCCATCGCGCCTGTCATGACAGCGAGGGGACCTCCCACCATGCTTTCCCAGGGCAGGAGGTGGGCAAAGCCCTGTCTCCAAGCACCCAAGGGTGGGGGGCAGCGGGCTGAGCATGCCAGGGCAGTGTGTCTGGGTGGCACAGGGAGGGCAGTGGGTCGGGGCAGGCTGCCAGCCCCACACTGAGCCCTCCCTCCCTGGCAAAGGGGAAGGTGAGGGAGGGATGTGGGAGGTGCTGGGGGCCACAGGAAAGCACCAGTGCCCCCCCAGAAAATAGATGCTGCTGCAAGGACCACTCTCTGTTCCCCCCAGGGTGAGTGGAGGCCATGGTCAACACCAATGCCACTGCACTGCAGATGGGACCCAGGCACTGCCAGCAGTTGTCACCACTGCTTGGGTGATCTGGGTGGGACAGGATGGCAGGGAGGGAGCACCCCTGGGTACACATGATTGCTTGGCCACCAAAAATCTGGCCCTGTCCTGCCCGATGTAACGAGGCTGCAGGATGTGGCAACAAATGTGTTGAGTCCCAGATTCGGCTGGTGCACACGGGATGCTGAAGCTCCAGCTGTGCCCACTTGCAAGGGACTGGGTGAGCAGCCCTCTTTGCACAGCACAACATCCCAATGCTAGGGCTGGAAATCACCACAAATGCACGGCTGGGAGGGGGGCAAGGTCAGGCTGAAATCCCTTGGGAAAAGACATCCGCATAGGGAACCCCCTTTGCAGCACGCCCACTGCTGTAAGGGGCACCCACGGGAGCAAACACCGGCAAAGACTGAGTGCATCCCGTAGGCAGAGATGTCCACCCTGGGGGACCAGAGCCCCAGGGGCTTCAGAGGGATGCCAGAACCATCCTGCAACTCAAGCACTATCCCCGCATCCTGGTGGGAGGGGGTCCCGAGGCACCGCCCTAAGCATCCCTCGGCTGCAGCTTCCCCGTGCTGAGCGGCGTGCAAGCCAA
The DNA here is from genome assembly GCA_013400975.1 of Atrichornis clamosus. NCBI lineage: Eukaryota > Metazoa > Chordata > Aves > Passeriformes > Menuridae > Atrichornis > Atrichornis clamosus. The sequence continues at coordinate 37,857 of WBMZ01002081.1, forward strand.
AGGCCACCTTCAAAGTGTTGTGGGGCGGATTAGCTGGATTAGGGAGGCAGTGAAAGGACCCATGCTGCTCCGGAGGAAGTCTCGCCCAGGGCACACTGAAAGAGCCATTTTTACCTGTCCCGGCCGCTACCGCCAGCCTCGCCAAAAGCCCGGCGGCCCCATCCTGTCAAAACACGTCCTCCCGGCCCCATTCACCCCACGGCTGGTCCCGGGAAGGGGGGCAGCTGCGTGGCAGATGGGTGCCCCCAGCAGCACGGAGGGACGAGGGCTCGGCGCTACCCCAGCACCTCCACCTAAACCCAGTCCCACCAAAGGGGCTCCCAACTAAGTCAAGAGGGGTGGCAGAAGACGGGGATGCCTTCAAAAAGCCAGCGGCGGAGGGGCTGAAAGGGCCCGTTTGGGGCCAGCTCCCCAGCCGCCGGCCCCGGCCAAACTCTTTTGTTTAACGGCAAAGCTAAATTAATGTCTTTATTACCCCAAATCGGAGGGCGGCGGTTCCCAGCACAGGGAGGGGGGCAGCCGGGAGCTTGCACCGCCCCAGCCAGCACCGAGGGGACAGCGCGACCCCCGAAAAAGAGAGGGGGGAAAAAAAAAGGGGGAGAGGGGATTCAGTTGGGAACTATTCACCGCTAAGACTCCTGTCAGCATTGACATAAATTTCCACTGGTGTTGGCATTTAGGCATTTGCCATTTCCATATGTATAGGGCTGCCTGTACTAATTATGCTAATCACCCCCTCTGTTGGCTGCTGTGAAAAATGGCCACATTAGGCACTCCACTGCTTGCTAATGTCACTTAATGTGTGGTTGAAACATACATTCATCCCCCTCTGAATGGTGAAATTTTTCCACATTGCTGGCTTCATTCAGGCAAGAAATGAATTTTTTGAACTCAGACCACTTTTCCAGGCCCGAGGGAGAGGCAGATAATAAAACCCTCTTCTTGGGCCCTGGCGCTGCCCCCTCCCAGCCGCCAAATAACATTTAAAACACACAAAAAAAGAGCCCCTTCCCTAAGTCCGTAGATATGTCCAAGTTAAAAAAAAAAAAAAAGAGAGAGAGAAAAAAAGAAAAAACACTTTCTAGGAAATAAAAAAATTATGTAAGTTGAACAGCAAAGCAAAATGGATAGGGGCAGATAAGCCACAGCCATCTGTAAAGAGTCTTCCAGTCTCTTTGGGTTAATTAGCAAAATTTTCCAGCCCAAAAAAGCTGACCAAGCTGTCAAAGAAGGGAAAAGGAAGAGCAAGAGGTTTTGCGCTCACCTCCCAAAGACAAATAAATAAAGGTGAACTGCCTGGACCCCATCTTCTAGTGGGTGGGGGGCTACTGGATGAGTCTCTTTCCACCCTTTCCTTCCCAAGAAAAAAGGTTTTTTGAGAGCCAGAGGGGACTTTGGAGGAGAGGGGAGAGCCAGGCAGGCAGGTTTTTGCGTTAACAGGGACCTGAGCATTTCACGGCAGCAACACCCTAACTCACTCCTCCGAGCCCCCGGGGATGTAGGAACAGGGTTCCCAAGGACACCCAGACCCAGCAAACAGAGAGGACAGCAGAGTCCTGAAGAAAAAATTCCACCAGGCCAGGCAAGGGTGGCCTGGTGGAACCCCAGTGACCCTGGGCTGTCCCTTCCCTTCCCACAGACCAAGACCTGTGTCACCACACCCCGAGAGAAATAGGGACCCTTTTCCCCCCCAGGACACATACCTAGAGACAGAGCAAGGACATGGCAGTTCAGGAGCCACCCCTCAGGAGTAAGGTCGGCTCTGGCCAGGTCCTGGCAGGCATCTTGCTGCCCCAGACACAGGGACAAGCTGCCATCAAAGCCCCCCCATGTTGTCAGCATCAGCCCCACAGAGCCCCCCAGATTCACCCGCTCCTTTCTCAGCCCTTGCACAAACATCCCACCCCACAAACCCACTCGCCGGCAGCAACGAGACCACCCACCTCTCCGTGTGCCCACCCAGGAACAGCCATGGCATCCCACTCACCCCCACTGCTGCTGCCCCACACCCCTCCACGGGACCCACCATGCACCGTGGGGACAGGGGCTGAGAAGGGGGGCCACACAGATGGTGGGGTGGGTGTTCAATCCCTGTCCTTGGCTTCCTGTTGTGGCTTTGCCATCCCCTATATCCCTCTTTCTGCAAAGAGAGTCAGCCAGCATCTCCTCTCCCTCTTGCCCTGCTGTTGGGGGAGCTCCAGGCGGCATCCCAGTCCCATCCTGGGTGCTGGGGAAGGGATGCCCTGTGCCAAGAACTGTTGCAAAGGTCAAGGGAGGACAAAAGCCGCTGCCAAGAGGTTTGGGATTATCTCAGCTTCATGTCCCAAGCTGGGAACAAGGGAGAAAATTCCCCTTACCCCCGTAAGATGCATCCTATTTCACCCCACCAGCACATTTGGGGTGTCCGTGACCCCTCCAGGAAAGAGACAGGGTCTTCTCCAGGGAGACTCGGCAGCTCTTTGAGAGCACGACGGCTGTGCAGGGCGCTCGGCTGTTCCGGTTAGGAATTAACCCGGCCTTCCTTTGAACCAGCCCTCAGCACTATAAATCAGGCAGACCCATTCACCACCCAGGGCTCTGCCTGCCCAGAGCTCGCCTCCCCGGCCCCTTGGCCCTAAAGACGCCCTGGGAGAGCTGAGAACAGCTGCCAGGTGTCTAGAGGTAACTCAACACTCGCCGCTAGCCAGGATTTCAAAGTCTCCGAGTGGCTAATTGCTTTGGAGGAGCCTAATTGAACATTTCCACAGTCGAGTCCAATTTATGGGGTGACACAGCCTCCTTCCATCTCCCAGACAGGGATGCACATCATGCATTATCCCAGAACACCGCAAGAACCCCTCAGTCAGCCTCCAGGTCTAAGGACATTCCCAGAACTGGGACAGGTGACCCTATGCTTTCCCACAGTGGTTGGGGTCACAGCCCAGGCTCAGGAGGACACACCATCAGCACACCCCAAACGCTGACCCCAGTCATGGGGCCAAAGCAGGGCTGCCCACCCTATTCCCCTGTTTGGAGAGGAGGGGAATGGGACAGCAGCACCATGCCCCCATGGGAAGCGGCCCTCTTCCCTCACCTGCTCACCAGGATCCCAGGTCCCAGAGGGCTGAGCTCAGCCTGCAGCCTGGCACAGGGTCACACTCCGCTTCTGCAGCACTGGGACCTCACCTGGGTGAGGTGGTTTGTGTTGGAGCACCACTACCCCACATCCCTCAGCCTGGCTAGGCAGAGACAGTGATTTGGTACAGTCATCAGAGCTTTCCTGGAACCCTAAACCACTCTGCCTCTGAGCTGAGACTTACTGGGCTAGGATGATAGTCCCGGGATTCCCTGCACACATACCCTGCCCCTTAGACATCCCACGGCACTACCTCAGGGCTGGGACGGACCACTCTTCTATAAACATCTCCTCACAGACCCAGACAGGACCAGAGCTAGGGTCCCTGTCACCCTGGGGATCCCAAACCTTTGGAATCAAGCTGATGGGACACCAACTTTGCCAGCCCAGCAGCAAGAACAGTGCTGCTTCAGCCTAGCACAGGAGTATCAGGCTCACTGCAGAGGGACACACACTCCAACCACCCTGCCACACACGCGGGAACGTGAGAAAGCAATGGCTGGGAAAATCCCAAAGCAGCTTCAAGTGCTCTGGATCCAACCAGAAAGCTTGGGAAATTGTGTCCTGCTCTCCAGGGGCAGCCCAGGCCTCCTGTCCCCCGATAATGCCCATCCCCACACCAGCAGGATGGGGTGCAGCAATGAGGGCTGGGTACATCCAGGGGATGCTCTGATCTCACCAGAAAATGCAGAAGCTGAGGCCAGTGGTTACGGATGGTTATAGGGACGGAAGGCAGCCCCACAGCTGATACACAAGACGGAAAGTGCCACTGCAAACCTTCCTTCCACATCCTGACCCATGAATGCCTGCCACGGACCCCATGGAACTAAAGCCACCTCAGACACATCGTCATTGGTGGTCACAGGTTGTGCCAATGCCTGAGGACGCCGGGGCTGTGCCACCCAGGAGCAAGGCACAGAAGGGTCTGCCCTAAGTGCACACTCCTGGGGGAAGAGCCCTCCCAGGAAGGACAAGGGGGGGCCCTGAGTAGCACCTTTGGCATCGCACACCATTCTCACCTGGGCACCACAGACCCGGAGCAGGGGCTGTGTGCAGACCCCAGTGCACCCATCCCCCAGGAAGGGGCAGGACACCCCAGGCCAGCAGTGTTTCACCACTGAATAAAAAAACCAAAAACCAAAAACCAAAAAACCAAAAATTAAATCCAGCTCCTGATACTGAAAAAGATGACAAGCCATGAGAAAGAGAAGGCTCCTGAGAGAGGCCCCTGGCACCCACATTACAGCCAGACCGCAGTGTGGGGGAAATCCCCCAAGAGCAGCTGCAGTTGCTCCTGGCCGTACCCTGTGCGAGCAGGGGAGCACAGTGGGGCACAGGAAAAGCTGGGTTTCTGGGCACATCCAGCCGTCCCCAGGCTTGGCCCCTTCCCCATCCCGCTCTCCACCCTGATGTGCCGCAAGTCCCATTCCCCTTAACAGAAACAACCACAACCGCTTTCCTGGCCACAGTTCCATGAAACGCTGACCCCAAAAGCACAATAAAAATTCAATGGAGCCGGAGCCACGACCCGGAGTGAGGGAACCACGGAGGGAGCACGTCCCTCCTTCAGCAGTCACAGTACAGGCACTGGCTGGACCGGGAGGTATCACTGGATTTCTCTGCTACGTGTTGCAGTGGAAAGGGGTGATGGAGACGAGATCTGGGGAGGGGGAACAAACACCCCTGGGGAGTGGGGAGCAGGTGGGAGAGCCGGGCATTCCTGGGCAGGGGTCCGTGCGTGCATCTGTGTGCAAGCAGCCAGGGAGCGCAGAGCTCTTTTTTTTAAATTAAAAAAAAAAAAAAAAAAAAAAAGGGGGTGGGAGAGCAAAGTTGCTTCTATTGTTGAACCAAATCCAAGAGTAGCTGAGGACCACACAGGGAGCGGGGCGTGGGGGAGGAGGCAGCGCTCCCGCACAAAGATGGCTGACACCCCTCCGCTGAGCAACATCTGCCCCTGCACAGCACCCCGCGGGGACCCCCACCCGGGGGACTCCCCCCGCCGCGCTCGGCGGCACGGACGGGGGGTGCGATTCGGGGTGCTGCCCCCCCCGGGGCCCCCCAAAGCCGGAAAGAGGCGCAGGAAAAGCAACTCCCAGACTCACGAAGCGGGGCTGCAGGGATCAGGGAGAGAAAATCCACGCTGGAGTTATTAATAACAAAGGAGGGGAATCAGCCGCTTCCACTCGGAAACGGGGATTTGCTCCTGCCTGACCCTGCCCGCGCCCCCGTCCCCCCCAGGCTGGGGTCCCGGGCCGGGACTGGCGGCTCCGCGGCGCCGGCTCTGCCCCGGTGCAGGGCTGCGACCGTCGCCGGGGGTTCTTCCCACCAGGAAGGGGGTGTCCACCACCATCCCTGTCGCACGTGTCCGCACCTTCGCGCGGGGACCCCCATCAGAACACGCGAGGGGGCTCCTCTGCAACTCAGCACCACGCACCCACGCAAGGCGCAGCCCGAGCGGTGGCGCAGACGGGACCCCGTGGGCACCCACGGCCCCGTCCTCCGCGGCCCCGCTGGCGGGACGCCCGGCGACGGCATCCTCGTCTTCCTGCTCCCGCCCCGCTCTCGCGCTGTCACCTGCCTCCCGGCCGGCCCCACACCTCCGCGCCGCGCGTGGGGGACAAAGCCGCGGCCGGGAGCGGGAGCGGGACCGTTCCCACGAGCGGCCGAGCCCGCAGGGCCGCGCTTACCTTCCACCCAGAGGTGCTCGATGTCGGTCTCGATGGAGGCCACCCGTAGTCCCACGGCCAGCGCCCCGAACACCAGCAGCCCCACGAAGAGCACCTTTCCGCAGTGCCGCTGGATCCGGCAACCCAGGGCAAAGAGCAGCGCCTGAAAGCGGGCCCGCAGCCACAGCGGGGTCCTCTGGCCCACGGCCCTGCCCTGCGGAGGGGGCGAGGATCGGGTCAGTCCGGGAGAGGAGACGGGGAGCCCCCTGCCCGGGGAAGGGGACCCGCAGCGGGGCGGGATGCCCGCGGCCGCCGCGCTCCGTTGACCGCGGCGCGGGACCGCGAGTGCCGGAGGTCCCCGAGCCGGGGGACACGGGGGTCCCCGCACCCTCCCAGCCCGCCCCAGGCTCCTCCGCGCTCCCCGAACTTCCCTCCCCGGCCCGCAGCCCCCGCGAGAACAGGCGATGCTCGCCCCTCACTCACCTCGGGCAGCGGCTTGCGGCGGGCGGCGCGGAGCGGCGGCGGAGCGGCGCGGGGGGGCTCGGCCGGCATGGCGGGGC
>WBMZ01002082.1:0-14121 GCA_013400975.1 Atrichornis clamosus
GGTCCCCGGGCCGCCGCCGCCCGACATTGGCTGGAAACTGGAGCAGCGCGGCGGGGACGGTCGATGCCGATCGATCGCGGCGCGGGCGGCACCGCACGGCACGGCCCCGGCGCGGCGCGGCACGGCACCGGCACCCCGGTGTCCTCGCTCCGCGCCGCCGCGCAGCCCCCCGGGAAATGCGCAGCCCCGGGACAGGGACCGGGCAGGGGGTGAACAGCAGGAGCCCGTTCCCGGGGTATTCTGCCAGCACCGGGAGGACACGCCTGGGGTGCCACGGCGGACGCACGGGACTCCGGGAGTTTTGTCGGGTGATGCTGCCCCGTCCCTGTGTCCTTGTGAGCCGGCGGGACGGGGACAGGCGGGGCAACCCCGTACCCCAACCCCAGGGCCGCCCCTTCGCCCTCCTCGGCCCTTCCTGCTGCTGCTGAAGAGACCAGCTGGGACATCTCACTTGCGGTCTCTCCCAGCAAGTTCTGGAGCTGGATCTATCCCTCCCACTGGCCCCGCTCCATGGCCAGCTCCGTCCAGTTGTCCCCACCACCGGGCACAAGGAGCTCCACAGCCGGTCACCGGAGCTGGGGCACGGGCCGGGGCGGCTGTGCCCACGCAGACCCCCACAGCTCCCCGCATCTCCGCCTGCTCCGAACATCTGCCGTTCCCGGAGCTGGCGACGGCTTTGCTCCGGCTGCTGCTCTCAGTCTGCTGCACAGGGGACGGTGCCCAAAGTTTCCTTCCTAGCAGCAGGAAAACCTTTTTCAATATAGGAAACCAAAGCGGCGGCCTCGCAGTGCTCATGCGTGGCGGCCAGCGCAGCCCAGCTCACCGCTTCCAGCCGCCCGCAGGGATGGCTGTGTCCCTGCCCTTTATCTTTCCCAGCCAGCGCCGGATTTTCAGGGCCAGGGACACGGGGCTGGGTGTACAGCGGCGGCGTCGGACACGGCGGCAGCATCTCATCTGCCTCGGGGTGGGGGATACGGCGGAATCCTGCGGTGCGGGATGACTGGCCCCCGACGCCGGAGCAGGGAGAGCTACTTTTTCCGAGAGTGCCGTTAATTAATGGCAGAAGGAGCTGACGGGGCGGCTCGGCAGCGCTCAGGAAGGGGTTCAGCCCCGGAGCTGGCAGTTCTCCACCGACACCCGCTCCCAGCCCCGGCCGCTGCCGCATCTGAAGTCGCTGGGTGAGGGCGGCACCAAAGTTTCCCCAGGTTTTGCTCTTGTTTGACAGTGATTTCAATAATAATGCAGGAGGATCCTCTGGCAGCAGGAACCCCAGGGGGCTGAGCATCCGCTGGGGAGGGGCCGGGGGGGAGGGGGGCGGCGGCATTTAAACCCAGGAGATTGGGAAGACTTGGTAAGAAAAAAACCCCCTCTGAATAAAATGCTAAATCGTGTTCCTGGATTTGGTCTCCGCGGCTTTTTGCCCCCGTGGAATTAGCAGGCGGCTGGGGAGGAGGTCACGGCGCTGTGCATCAGGGCAGGCGTGGGCCCATCAGTCCCTAATTTTTTTTTTTTTTTTCTAAGGAAAAGAAAAATTCCTTTATTTGGCAACTCCTGCATGAATCAAGTTAGCATTTCACAGCTATTTAACACCTGGTTACAGCTTCTGCAGCAGAACCGATGATACTCCACGCTCGGCATCCGCTCCGCATGGCGGGATCTGCCCCTTCCCGCAGGCGGGGACAAGCCGGATTTATTATTTCTCGGTTCCAGGCAGGGATTTTAAGGCAGGAGGTGCTTTGCGTGACTTCGTCAGGAGGTCCTCCTGGCCCTGGCCAGGGGTGAACCCCCAGGTCTCCCCCCAGCTCTCTCCCAGCGCCGCCCCTCGCCCCGTCCAGCTGCCATTACGGTCGGGTGGGAATCGACTCAAGTCCTTAAACCCCAAGAGTTAATCAAAGTGCTTTGAATATGTAAATGCTGAGTATTGTTTATCATTGCCTAGAGCTGATACAGCAGTTTTCCTGCTCAAAGCCCCGTTCAGATGGGAGCTCATGAAAATTCACAACAGCCTCGCAAATAGGTGATGGGGATTATTACCCCCGTCTTCCAAATGAGCAAAGGGAGGAAGGAAGAGCCTTGGAGTGATGCTCCCCGTGGCAGCGGGAATCGGCAATGGAGGTCAGTGGTTGTCCATCCCAGTAGGTGTAAATCAGCTCTTGCCTCATTTCCTCCGGCCAAACGTTTGTCCTGGGCTGCCTGGGCTGCAGACGGTGTTGGTGATGTAGCCCTCGATGGCCGGGTGTGACACTCACTTAAATATACACAGTGCTGGCGCCAGGCAGGGAATTCCATGCAGGCAACATGCAATTTTCCATGAGGTTCTTCTGCAAGACCTCCAGCAATGAGTGCTCTGTCAGTTAATAAAACAATGAGCTTGATGGGAATCCGTGGGAGTCCAGGGGAGTGAGGGCAAGGGAGAGGACTGTGGGCCCCGTGGGAAGGGGCGAATCAGTCTGTCGGTCTTGACAGGACTCCCCGGGCACAGGCATCCCTGGCAGGCAGGGGACTGCCAGGATGGGGAATGCACTCCTCCATCACTGGAGCTGCACTCCAGCTCCTCCAGGTAAGGGCACTGTGGAGGGGCCCATGGGGCTGGAGACCCCAGCGCACTTCAAACCCATCCATACCACAACAGTTCATCCCATGGTACTTCCCACCAGGTTCCTGTGGGTCACCCTGTTGACGCCAATGCTTAAAAGAGTGTTTGCCCCCAGCCTGAGACACGTGCTTCTGTGTCTGAGGAGAAGCCCCAGTTTTGGGTTCCCTTTGCACAGGCCAGCCGACCCTGAAGGTCCAGGGCAGCCTCCTGCCTCGTGAGCCGTGCCTGCGGCAGAGCTGCCAACCTCAGGGGAGGCTGGGGGACAGCTGGGAGCAGGACGTGTCTCAGCCAGCCAAATTTAATCCTCCTACGTTAGCAAGGCTTAAAATAGGCTCCCTGCAGCATCGATGAGGGTGGTGGAGTTGGCCTACTCCAGCCCTCCCAAGTATTTTGGGGAAGCAGGGATGGCTGTGTTGCAGACAAGCACAGCTGGGAGAAACTGTGCTATGCTGTCAGGCTCTCCTTTGCTGAAGTCACTCCAGGAATTAAACACACCTTGTGGCACCTTCACCCCTGCAACCTCCCTCTGCCTCCTCTTGGGGTGCCACCCCCTCCCTTGCCATTCCTCCACAGCCCTTTCCCACTCCCTCCCATGGTCAGAGGGTTCATTTTTCCCTGCACCTCATGAAAATGATCCCTTTTGGTTAAGGCCAGCTTATGGTCTCACCTTGGTCCATCCTCCATCAGCCACCCCCAGGAGATGCCATCCTGAGAAGTGACCTGGGCAGAAAGCCACAGTGGAGCCTTTGAAGCAAGGCAGGAGCCAAGATGGGGGCTCTGGAGACAGGAAGGTTTTATCCAGTGGTCATCTCGTACAGAGACTCTCTCCTTGTCCCAAGTATGCTGGATGTCTCCTCAGTGCTGGATGCCCCATGGTGAGGGGCACCCAGGTTTCACTGCCTTCCAAGGCAGCCAGAGATGCTCCTTGGGTAGAGCTGAACTCTGGTGGTCACCAGCAAGCTGCCTGTTCTTCCTCAAGGGTGCTCCCTTGGGAATAGGGATCAGCACTCGTGGGCCATAGAAGAGTGTGTCACTGGCCATCTGTCCCTTCTGTCAAGGACGTGGGGCTGAGCAGGAGGGGAAGGGTGGACAGGGATGCATGTGGGTGTGTGGAATGGGTACGGATTAGTGATATGTGCCCTTGCCCTGGCCCTGTACTTCTCAATCCAGCACATACCTGACGGTCTGGAAGAGACCTCCCACTGCAGCCCTGTAGAGCTGTGCCCCCTGAGCCAGAAGGTCCATCAGGAGTCAGGATCCAAGCTCAGATGGTCTGAAACTGCTGGAGTGGGCAGGTCCCAACAGCTGCTTGGGCAGGGCAGGATGGTGGCTCCAGGAGGAAGGGTTCCTCCTGCACCTGACCCCAGGACCCCACCCCGGGCTGTGGGATGCAGGGGCTTAGTCTGTGTGTCGGGGTCTCCTGGGGACCAAGCTTCAATGGGCTTTGGGGGCAACTGGGAGAGTCCTGCTCCTGATCCGGCAGTGCCTTTGGCAGTGCCCCTGGTGACTGGTGCAGCTCAGTCACGGGTGCTTCCTCCAGCCCCATAGGCTCTGTCTTCCTCCTGCTGGCTCCCTGCCATAACTCTGTCTCTCCACCCGCTCCTGGTCAGAGGTAGGGGCTCCCCTCGGGCTCTGCCCTCCCTGCCTCACCCCACTCCTGCCTTCCCATGGCATCCAGGGGTTTAAAGAAGTCGTTTTTCCATTTCTCCTTTCTCTGTGCAGCCTCTCCGTGGGCCCACGCACCAGCTGGACCCCCCACCATGCTACTCCCACCACCCCTGCTGTGCTGCCTGATGCCTTCCTGCCTTCACCTGGTGGGGCCGAGCCCTGCACAGGAAGGGAGTGAGTGCAGAAGAGGCAGGGGAAGGCCCATCTCCTATTTTCATCCCTCCCGTGCTCCAGAGATGGTCTTCACCTACCTTGTGGATCTCCTGGCGAGCTGCCCCTCTTCCTCATGAGAACCATGCTGTGGGCAAATCCTCTGAGCCCCCCTGCCACGGACTTACCCTTGGCAGGAGCAAAACTTCCTCTGTAAAGTGTGGAGACACCAATTCCTGTGTTCTCCTGGTCTTTGCTGAGCTACCTGAGCTGGCCGAACAATGAGCTGGGAGCATCAGGGGGTTCCACTGAGCCAGCAGGCACCCTGGTGTTCACCACTTTGCCTTTTCCTCCACGTCCCCAGAGGGTCCCCAAAGGAGGCCTCTAGGCTGTTAAAATTGTTACCCGCGTGCAGCCCAAACACTCCCACTCCCGTCTGCATCCCTCCCGCTGGCACACCAGGGTCCTGTGGCTTCAGGGACCGCTGACTGCACTGCTCTGTCTGCCTGGGGTCCCCAGTGTTGCTATTGTGGCTCTAAAAGAAAATAAAAATAAAACAAAAAGCCCCAGTAAAGCTCCTGATGGTGCATCTCTCTTTGGAGACAGGGTTTTATCCCAAAGAATTGTCAGCACATCTGTTGGTTGAGCTGGCAGGGACGGCCAACAGGAGCCGGGCTGAGCACTGTGCCAAGTGGTGGTGGATCTGTTCCTCACCAACTGCCCATCCTCAGTGGTGTCCGTTCCTCTGTCCTTGTTCCAGACCCTTGTCCCAGCCCCGAGAGGCTCACTCGGCTCCACACCTGGACCACTGTCCTGTTTGTCATGGATCTGACAGCTGTTGTCATGCAGTTAAGGAGGAAGAGGAGACTGAAGGAAATAGAAGGAGTTGGTGAGGAAGCTAAGGGATACAGGAGCTTCCTGAAACATGGACAAAAGGAAAAGGGGTTTCTCCATAGCAGAGAAAAAGAATGGGTGATGAGGGGGCATTAGCGCATTCCTGAGGAGAACTGGTGGTGGTGGACATTCCCATTTGTGCTCAGACCACTGGGACACGACAGCTGTTGTCCCAGAAAAATCCCAAAACGCCAGCATCCCCAGGGGGACATCATCTGGACGTAGATACCAGCGGCAGCCACTCAGCTGGAGGCACACATGGAGCACTCAGGGTGCTCAGAGGCACCTGGGAATCCACAGCACACTGGTGGCATGGGAAAAGAGGAACATTTTGCCAGAATTTTCAGGGAGGGTGTGGGACATCCTTGCTTGCGACCTGGATTGATACAAAACGCGAGGGAGAATGGTGGGGCCCTGACCGATGAAGTGGGGGAGGAGAGCAGTGTGGTGTATGCCAGGCCAAAAACATGAAGTAGGTCTTGTCCGATCCCGAGGAAATCACATTCTGCCGGAGCCGAAGCACGGGTTGGTAGCAGGAAGGCTGCTGCCAGCACGGGCTTCCGCAAGACTTCCTCTCTCATGGCCCTTCGTTAGGGAATTAGGACGTAACGAGACGAACGCAGCAGAGAGGAAACGAGCGCCCCGGGAGCCGCCACTGGGGGAGTTTCGGGGGCTCTGCCCTGGCCCCGTTTGCTCTCATTAGGGAGGGGGAAGGAAGCACAGGCAGACGCTGGCGGGCGATCCACGGCCTGGGGAAAGCGTGGCCACACGGATGCCCGGAGCAGCCCGGAGGGTGCCCAGACAAGGGGCGGCCAAGGCACCCCGGGAGCCAAGCCACCAGGCTGATGGTGGGGAAGGGGCTTGAGCGTGGAGCTGGGGACCAGTGGGAGCAGTGGGAGCAGGGATATGGAAACAGCACTTGGGGGTTCCGGCTCTACGCCGGTGGAACGGCGGGTTGGGCACAGAGGTGATGATCTTGGCACGGGACATCGGGCAGTGCCACCATCCAAACAGCCTCGCTGTGGGCAGAGGTCCAGCACCCAAAGGAGGTGGGCTGGAAAACATGTATCCACAGAGCTGGAGACCACCTGGGTATCCATATTGGATTCCTTTTAAGTGTGTGGGATGGAACCCATGGGGATGGATGTGCTGGAGCTGTGTGAGTGGCTGGACTGCCTCCCATAGGGATGGATGGGTTGGATCTGTGTGAGTGGATGGGCTGGATCCCATGTGGGATGCTCAGAGCCCCTGGCCTGGCCTGGGAATCATCCTTCCCCCCACAACTGATTGGAGAGGGGCTGCAGGATGTTGTCCTATCCACCCTTCCCTGGAACAGCTTGGCCTCTGCACTTCTGGGCTCCAGCCTGGATGCAGCCCCAGCTCCATGCCCAGCCCCAGCTCCATGCCCAGCTCCAGCTCCAGCATGCTGACAACCAGCAGGTGACAATGCTTGAGTAGCCCCAGTGGCTCTCCCTGGGGGGTTCTGGACACACTGCCCGCCTTCTCCTGGGATCAGAGAGGCTGAATCCCCCCCATAATATCCCTCCAGCTCCGTCTCTTGGCCCTGGTGGCCCTTCCAAGCTGAGCAAAGGGAAACACCTGCCCTCCAAACCTGGCTCCCCGTGTCCTCCCCACTCAGGGGCTGGATGGGCAGCAGGGACGGCGCTTTCAGTCGCTCGCTATTTTTAATTGCTCTTTCCCAGAAAGGCTGGTGCAGGCTCCGAAAGCCGCTTCCAGCTGGGAGTTTGGAAAGCTGGTTCCAGTTAGGCGCCCAGCGCTCGCTGCGCTCTGAGCTGTTATTTTTAGAAGGGCTGAAGGCAATGGCCCCACTCCCCGGGCTGCTGCTCGGCTCCAGCCACAGCTCCTGGTCACCAGGACTTCGCCGGACCCTCAGCTGGGGACATCTTGGTGGTGTGATTTTATGATTGCCCTTTTTTCTGGTGCTTTTTTGGCAGGGAGGGACTTTCATCTCTCCGTGACAAGCTGTGCAGCCAGAAAGACCAAAGGCAGAGGATGTGAGCAGTGGTCATCCCTGAAGGGCCGGGGCGTGGAGCAGCATCTTCTGGTTTTAATTAAAAACCATCCACTGGCAAAGTTTGAAGGCGTGAGTGGTGCCGGGGCCAGGACAAGACCAGCAGGAAACATCTCCAGGGGAGCGACCGGCCCTGGGCCGGGGCTGCCTGCAGCACTGACAGGGCCTCCTGCCCCATGTCCAGGCTCTGCCCCACACCTGGGTCTTGCCCCATGCCTGGGTTGTGTCCTCACCTCTACCCCTGCTCCCTCCTGCCTCATTCCCTCTCCCCAGAGACCCCCCAGTGCCACTGCCCTGCTGTCCCCTGGTCAGACCATCAATATCTATGACTCCTTGGAGCTCTTCCCATGTCCAGCCTCTCTGACATGCCCCTGGGCTGCCCAGCTTGGGGGGGCAGAGGGCTGGGAGTGCCCCCCTGAGCAGATTATCCCAGGAGATCACCCAGTCCCCACCCGCTCCCCTACTCCCCAGACCTTTCCCATGGGCTCTATCCCCTCACTGTGACCCCCATCCCTCCGCCATGGGGCTCATCAATTGCTGTGACCCCCAACCCTCTTCTGTGAGGCTCCCATTGATGTGACCCTCCAACCCTCTTTCATGAGGCTGATCCTGTCTCCATGTCCCCCAACCCTCTTCTGTGGGGCTCACGCCTCTGCCGCGCTCCCCATCCCTCTGCTGTGGGGCTCCCACAGCCACCCCACACCCCCACCCCGAGCCACGCTGACTTCACTCCGGCAGCGATTTTTATCCTCACATCAAATTCCCCCTCCCAGAGCCCGGCGCGGCGTCTCCTCGCCATCGCGGCCGCTAATCAGCTGTATTATCTGCGCCCCCATTATTCACGCGCTCGCTGCTGTCGGTGCTGCCCCGCCCGGGCGCGGGGGCTCATCCCACCGCCCTCCTCCTCCCGCGGCAGCCACCTCCATCCTTCCTTCCCACCCTGCAGCCCCTCCGCCCCCCCTGGCCGGACCACGGCCAGCTGGCTTTGCCTGCATTTCGGCTTCAACCTCCCCCAAGGATTCCTAAATCTGATAAGGGAGGGGGGTGCTGCTTTCAAAGGAGCGGGGTTGACCTTTGCCGCTGCAACGAGAGCCGCATGGAGGAAAAAAATTGGCTGCGGCGAGCGGGGGGGAGTGAGCGAGCTGCTGTGGTTTTACAATCCCTAAATAACGCCGGGAGCTGAGCTGTAAACACATGGCGGTATTGCCTGAGCGTGTCCGCACCCCCCCGATGGAAACCCAGCCTGGAAAATACTCCGACCTTAAGGAAAAAAAGGAAAGAAAACAGCTTTCTGGCAAAAAAAAAAAAAAAAAAAGGGAAGAAATCTCCTGAATTATTTAGCGAACGGTTCCAATCCGACGGCTAATTCTGCCGGCAGACGCCGGCAGCAGGAGCCTGGCGTTGGGAGATGATGGCTATCGGCGGACGCTGGCGGCGGGAGCAGGGTGGTCCCAGCCCAGGGGGACCCACCGGCGCCGCAGGGGTGTAGGACAGAACGGGAGCCCTGCCCGATGCCACCCGGCCTGCGGGGTGTCCCTCATTCCCTGGTGGCCGGGGACAGAACCTCCCCCCCCACCACCCCACACAGCTTCTCTCCTCCGCTCATCCCGCTGCGGACACGCGGTCCCAGAGAGGAAAACCCCATCACCTGGAAAGAGCCCCAGCCCCAACGCCCCCTCCTCCAGCGTCCCCAGCTCAGTGGGCACCCCGAAAGGTCGCCTCTCCCCGGCCAAGCTCCCCGCAGCGCCCCAGCAGTCAGGGAGAGCACCCCGTCCCTTCTCACCTGCTTCTTCCCAATTTTTTTTTTTTTTTTGGAAGCAACTAACACTTTTCTTTGAAGAGCAACAGATGAGCGAGACCCTCCCAGCGCCTTTTATGATGTTAAATTTATTGCCTGGCTCCACAATTGCCGTTTTAATGACGAACGCTCCCACGGCTTTAACGCGGCTGAGTGCTGGCATTGAAAACAGAAGCCGGGGGGGACACGCTGTCTCCGGTCTCCTGGAGGAGAACGGATTCCAGCCCTTTTCCTGATCCTCGCACAAAGTTTTGCCAAATAGATAATGTGTTTTATAATTTCCAGACGGTGCTGTGCTGGTAAGGGAGGCCCTCTGCTGGCACCGGGCTGATGGGGAGAGCCCCGGGAGCCGGCTGGGAACCACCGCGGCATCGAGCCTGGGAGACACCTCAGGCAAGGTGTGCTTGGAGAGCCAAGCCTGGAGATCCATGGCCAGCAAGCCGTGTCCAAGGAATCCCCATTCTGAAGGTTCTGAAGAGCTCGCAGAGGTGAGAACAGGGAATTGAGCCCATGGAAGGGAGCCTGAGAAACCGACTCTGGAACAAAGCTCAGCAAGCAGAACCCAGGAGACTGAGGCCATGGAGCCAGGGTCAGAGACCTGGACCTGGACAGACACGCGTGGCCAGACCGGCCTGAAGGGCCATGCCTGGGCTGAGCCCATCCCCAGTCCTGCTCCATCCAAAGTGAGCCCCATCCCTTCAGCCTGTGCTGGCCCACAGCAAGGCGGTTGTGCACATCCAGTGGGAGCACGCCAGACTTTCCCTTGGCTGGAAAAGCCCTCGTGCATCTGCCCCGGGGCAAGGGCTGGGTGGGACCATGTTGGAAATGTCTGGGATGCTGGGAGGGAAGGGGGGAGGAGTGATGGCCACTTTGCCATGAGTTGGAATGGAACTGCCACAGCTTCCACCGTGCCCCAGATGGGGCTGGTGAACATTCCCCCTCCACTGGGCACAGAGCCCAGGGGTGACAGCCTCTCCAGGAGGGAATCAGGCCCCTGTCGGAGGACAAGGATAAGCCTGGGGCTGGCGATGGGCAGCTGTGGTGTGGGGCCAGCCATGCAGACCCACACCAGGGATTTCAACTGAGGACATCGACTTTTATCAGCAGATGCTTTATTTTTTTTAACGGTGCCTGAAACTCGGCCTGGGTTATCAGGGAGATATTAAATTGCTGTTGGAAGTGACACCAGCGGGGCGGAAAAGCCATGCTGTGCTCTTACCTCTTCCCACAAGGTCGAGTCAGCCAGCCCCAGGGGACGACGCATTCGCCGCGTCCTTCCTGTAGTGAGGATCACATGTCAGAGCTGAACGAAGCCTTGAGAAAATTAAACCCGTGAGCTCACCGCCTTCCTGAGCGCAGGCGCCAGCCCTCCCTGTGGTCCCCGAGCCTGGACTGCCAGCTGGGGTGACCTGGCAGTGGTGACAGTGCGGGGAGGATGCCACCTCCCTGGGGGACAGCAGCAGTCCCCACCGGCATGGCTGCAGGGTGGGACGAAGGAGCTTTGAATCCTCTTGTGCATCACTGGGTGATGGGGAAGGACCTTCCCATGGGAGGAAGCTGTCAGCCCTGGCAGAACACAGCTGGGAAAGTCCCCTGAAGGCCTTCAGCCAGATTTCCTCTGGGGATCCAAGTTCTTGCTTGGGCAAAGGGATAGACAGATGGGTTCAGCTCTGGTGGGACTGACATATCTTGTCCTTGCCAGGGCTGTTCCAGGGCTGGAGATGGTCAGGCACGGGGGTGGATTTTTTCCAGAACGAGGTGCGTTGCGTTGCATTGTCCCTCTGTGACACAGGAGATGGACAGAGTCAAAGAGAAAGGCAACACAGTCCTCAGAAGAGCCTGTGTGTGTGGGGGGGGTCACCTGGAGACCCCCAGGGACCCAAAGCAGGGACCTTGAGCAGCCCACGCCTCTCAGTCTTCTGGGAGCAGCACCGAGGAAGGGGCATCATGAGCAACACTGGCTGGGAGGGCTGAGAGGAACCAAGACCACAAGTGTGGGACCTGGGGACAGCGAGGCATTGCCCAAAGGGGCCAGAGCAGCAAGGGGATGATGAGGGAGAGGTCCAAGGGAGGACCAAGAGAGGATCGTTTTTGGGGCTGTTAAAGACTCAGGGCTAAGCCAGACTGCTTTCCAGGGCACCCTCTGCTCTCCCAACTTTGCTCACACTCACCAGCTCGGAGGGGAAGCAGAAATGCAGCTCAGCTTCCGTTTCCCTCTCCAGCCACTCGCTCTTTCATTACCCTCTTCCTCCTTGAACAAACCCAGCTCTGCACCTTGGTTCTGCTCTTCCCAAACAGCCAGGAAGCACCAGGGCTGGTGTTTCATGTTCATGCTGGGCATCCCCCACAGGCGATGGGGTTTCAGTGGACCCGTGGACCCCTTGGCACAGCCCTTGGGGGTCTCCAGTTTAATCCGTGGCACAGGCAGGTAGTGCACACACACACATACACACAGATCCTCTCTCCCTGCCACCACAGGGGCTCAGGCTCAGCAGCCGCCTCCAAGCCCTCCCCGGGACCACCAGGGACACATCCAGCCCCAGCCCTTGGCAGAACTCAGGCTGGGCAGGGGCAGCAGCCCTGGAGCAGGCGGCGGAGGGACGGCAGCAGGCAGGCAGGAGCCGTGTGGGGATGCTCCAGCAGCTGCCGCCAGCACGGCTGGCGGATGCCCTTCGGCCAGGAGCAGCCAGGCTTTTTTTCCAACCCTTCCCAGGAAAAAAAAACAACCCAAGCCCCATAACAAGCTGTAGCGAAGCAGCGAGGAGGCGGCAGATAAGAGGCTGGAGCCGCGCGGAGGCCTCACGGAGATGAAAGGCGATTGCGAACGAGCCTCCCCATCCCCTGCGGACAAAAGAGCTCCTAAAATATTAACGAGGCCCCGTGCCGCCAGGTCCCCCGGCCCCTAGCGCCGGCAGGAGCAGGCGGTACCCGCGCTGCCGGCCGAGGGTCCTGGGGGGATGGAGGCACAGCGGGGAGCAGCGCAGGATGCTCATTAATTACCTCCCGCGCTCCGTGCTGGCAAACGTGCCCCCCGCTTCCCTCGCCACCCCAGGGAGCCACTGCCACCTTCCCACCGGATCGGCGTTTAAAGAGCACGGAGCAGGGGGCTGTGCTGGGGCTGGCGGCCCCTCGCTGCCATCTCGGCACCCTTGGGTACATCCTCGTACCCACAGCACCCCTCAGGGTGAGTCTGGGGGGACGTTGGGGCAGCTCATGGGGATATTTGTCGGGGTGGGGAATGGGGAGGGGGGACAGCACTTGGTCCTGCTGGTTTTGTACCTGCGTGTTGTTCATGCAGACCCCAGTCTGGGGACAGGGTCCCTGGGGTGGGGTAACAGGGTGTCCTCTGGGAGCAGCTCAGCCCTGAGGGTGGGTGCTCACACTGTGCCCGGCACAGTGTACATCAGCACTGCTCCTGCCCCATTCCCATGCTTCCAACCCTGCCCCATCGACTGCTCCAGTGGCTGAGGGGGCTCAATCCCCACTGGTTGCCATCCTCAGAGCCCACCTGTGGGCAGCACAGCTGGGCCATGTGCTGAAGTCCCAGTCCCGGCTCCATGTCTCCTACTCAGCAGGCCAGCAGGAGCAGCCAGACCCAGTGTCCTGGGGACTCGAGGTAACCCCGTGGCACAACCGTCCCCCCAAATTCCCACAGCTGCCCCATTCCCTCCTCACACCATGGCCCAGCTGGGGCAGAGCAAAGGGATGGGTGTCAAGGGGATGGCAGGAGTGGGGTGATGCTCCTGCTCCTCTAAATGTGCCGCTGGAAGGAGGAGCGGGATAATAACAGCTCCATCGCTGGGCCCGGAAGCGGGTCCACACGCGGCCGTCAGATTGGGGGATTTGCATAGCACAGATGGCAGCCCAGGAATTTCAAAGCATCCCCCGTGCCGCAGCAGCTGAAGGGCTCGGCGGCCCCGTGCAGCTG
Source organism: Atrichornis clamosus (assembly GCA_013400975.1). Lineage (NCBI taxonomy): Eukaryota > Metazoa > Chordata > Aves > Passeriformes > Menuridae > Atrichornis > Atrichornis clamosus. The sequence goes on from WBMZ01002082.1 coordinate 13,067, forward strand.
CCGGAGGGAAGCTGAGCTGCCCCGGCGGCCAGGGCCCGGCAGCCACGGGGACACACGGCATGGCACAGCATCCCCAGCACCGCTGCCCAGGGCCCAGCGGGGCTGCGGGCAGTCATGGGGGTACCGACGGAGGGGGGATGTGGGGGCTCCGGCCCTCGCCAGAAAGGAGCCGCATGGAAGGGCTCCCGCAAGGGCTGGAGGGCATGACATGTGAGAGACGACGGGAGCTAAATTTACACGGCGGCGGAGCGAGCTGCCTCCAAGGAGACGTGATCATGGGCTATAAATACCTGCAAGGAAACAACGGGGACAGGGATGGTGAATTATTCACAGGCGCAAGATGGCAGGACACGGAGTGAGCCAGGCCGGCGAGAGGGGAGCTGCCGTCCTGGAGGCACCCCGAGATAGCCCAGCTGTGGAGCGTCGGGGCAGCCAGGGCTGGGATACCCCATGTGCCCAAGGGTCCTCGGCTGGAGGTGTGAGGGTCCCGGCAGGGTGAACCCCAGCCTGGCACCGTGCAGCCCCGAGGTGCCTCCTGTGGGTGGGTGGCTGGCACCAGGAATGGCTGCTGGAGGGAGGGGGTGGCCAGGTTGGGGTTGCCCCTGCCAGGCAGGGTGGTGGGTACAGCATCCCCCGTCCTGTTCCTGAGTCGGTAAGAGGGAACAGCAATAAGGTGATGACCCATGTCGCCTGCGCTGGAGGCACTCCCAGCCTGCCCTGTCCCGCTCAGTGGATTTCCGGGGGGATGCTGAGCAGACGCAGGACCAGGATAAGCCCTTTGTGTCTGCAGGAGGCATTTGGGGGAGGATTTGGTGGTTGGAGCATTGCGGAGCACGTCTGCGCTCCTCGGGGTACGTGGGTTTTCAACGATAATAATAAATAGAAATAACAACTAGTTTTATTACTGCTAATGAGAGCAGGTTCCTAACTCCCGGTGCCGGCGGTGCCGTGCCCCGCTGGCAGCGCGGGCTGCGGGAGGGAACGGGGGATCCCGGCCCCGGCCCGGCCGCGCCGCTTCCCGGCCTCTGCTGCCCCCGCCCGGCCGCGGGGAGCGG
>WBMZ01002083.1:0-19199 GCA_013400975.1 Atrichornis clamosus
TCCAGCCAGGCTCAAACTACAACTGTAAAAATACTACTGAAATTGTGAACAACTGCTCAAAATTTTCCACATCAAAAACCACCAATGAGTTATGTCCCTCATGGTCACTTTGCTAATGTTAGCAGAATACATCCTTCATGTTCCTTATGACAAACAGGTGAGACAAAATTAAGACGACTGCAAAATTCAGCAATATAGTTGACAGTAGTCTTCAGACAACTGGTTGTTGTATTGTCCAATTTTATCCTCAGCCTAAAGTCAAGAAGACTGCAGTGCTTACTAAACTTTGTGTGGCAAGTTGCAGAAGAAGAATGGAAGAACCTTTTTCAGGATGTTCAGCTGCTACTCTACGTTAATACCATCTGTTCACCAAAGCTACAGTGAGACCCTGGGCTCTAGACTGTTCTAGGCAAAAATATAGATTTGCCCTTTCTCACAGAAAAATAAATACTGAACTCCTAATCGAATATGGTAGTTCATTACATTTCTGCAGACTCTGATTCACATAGTAACAGGAACTGCATCATACATCTGTGGTCACAATCCCCCCAGACATTAGAACAGCATAACCTTTAGGAAACAAGGCTTTCCAAGGATGAGTGCATGTGTAAGGGAGAGTGCATCAGGCCCTCTGGGAGTTTCCTTTGCCCTTTGTTTCTAGGTGAAGTGCTGAAGCTTACGTCTGAAAGGGTTATCACCATCAACTGGGAATAAGCAAACACACAAACAAATCAAAACAAACAAATAAACAAACAAACAAGCCCCAAAACAAATAAGAAAACCCCAACCCAACTCAAAAGCCAGCAGTCTAATCTATGCCACCACCACCACCAAATTACTCCTATTTTGTTTCTAGAACTCTCTGGTTTAAGAATTGAGATATTGACAGGAAAGAAGATCCTAGATTTTGAAGAGTTTATAATGTCACTGACACCTCTGCACAAAGGATGCTAATGCTATTTCACTTTCCAAAGGACTCAGGCCTCTAAAAGACTGACATTTTGTTTCAGAACCATGAGATATGATTTTGGATCCTTTGCTTTCAAAACACATGAAAACAACAGTTTGGTGTTTTATAAATATGGGTAAATTGATGCAAATTGGCTGTCTCTGAGTTATTTTTGGTCCTCATGCTCTTTTGGATCTAATCTGTACCTCTTCCCTTCATACTGTAGTGGCAGGTAGCAGAGCTGTTGTGGAAGTATGCATCCTCCATGGCAAAATCCCATCAAAATCTCTCCATTAAATAATGCTCTGTCTGGATTACTTCATTTTTTTTCCTGAATAATTACCACAGTAGTGGAACTTGAAAAGGTATGCACTTTATTACAGATAATTCATTGCTCCTGCTTCTACCACCTTCATGGTGATGACAGCAATTAACATATATCTGCACCTGTCTTCACCAATGGCTGCAGTTTTTCTTGAGAAGAGGCACAGTTTAGTATTATGTTCCATCGTGTCTCCAGAAGATTACATTATTTCATGGGGGCTACTACACACAGTAGCAGTGGTGAAAAGTGTAACACTAGCAGTGCTAATCCTGTTATTAAATTTGTACAGGAAACAGACAGCAAAAACTGTTTGGAGCAGCAGTGAGAAGTGTATCACCCACGGCACAGTGATGGGATCCTGCTGCTCTATCTTGGAAGAGGAATCTATGCATCATTTGAAACATAGCTGTGTGTAGAGGATCTGTTAGCTTTTGCCTGTTTATGGCACACCAAGGCTAATTCCTGAAGTAAATTCACAGTCCTCTGCACAGCCATGGATTGCCTCAGGTTCAGCAATAAACAAGCACCTTTCAGGAACTAGCAGCTCTGCAGCACAGAAAAGCACAGGTGGCCCAAAATAGATTAGATCTGCATTAGATCTGCATGTCACCCACTGCACTACCCTGAATAGTTCTTTGTGGACACCACTTTTAGAAGTGCAGTCAGATTTGGCTCTGATGCAACATCCACAGGCCTTTATAGACTTGAAGGCTCTAAAAATAATGTGTTTGAAATGATATACTTCAACCAAGAATGTGACAGCCCACTGGAGCATAGCTCAGTACACACTGTCTCTTTTGCTGCCTGAGGAGCAGTGAGCAGGGACTAATTGCCTCGATTGTTTCTCTTCCCTAATTGTGTGAATTTGATTTTTAAGACCCTGGTGTCAGCTGATGTACAAGCAATTACAGACTGAGAACTCTTTCCCAAGCTGTTGCTGCCAACAGAATTGTGCCTGCTCCAGCATACTCCAGGTCATAGGGAGGGCACAAACAGGTTCTCTTTTTTCTTTTTTTTAATAGTTACTCAGCAGTACTCCAAGTCTGCAGACTTACTGTTGAGTATGATCTATGTGCCACTCATGCTGTTAATATTACACTGCCATCTCAGAAAGAAGATTTTCAAAATCTTCACTTATAAAAACACCCGCCTTGTCAGGAAAAAAAAATTCCCAAACTTTACAGAAAACAGGATGTTCCTAGCTAGACCTGTAACACTTTCCTATGTCTGTTTTCTGAGTGGGAAAGAGACTGTTTCGAGGTGTCTCCACTCAAATTTAGTCATCCCTCTTCTCTGTACAGAGGGCAATCCCATGAAGCAATTTGAAACAGGGCCTAGCAGTATCTGAAGCAATTTATGCCACATCTCCAACTCTTGACATGCTTCACACTTTTTTTCCAACAGCCTGCAGCCTCTGAGTCTATTCTCTGCAGTGCCTTGAGAAACAACAGTCAAGGTCTTGCACCTGCATTACATAGAATTTATGACTATGAATTCTGACAATCATTTACATGTAGTTCTGTTCATGCTACTCTGGCAAAGCACAGGGACTTCTGCAATCAAAAACGCAAGAGAAACACAATTTATTTTGTGACTCTGTGTGATTTACAAGGCACAAATAAAAGGACAAAAGACAATAGCTCTTGAAAGTTGTTTCTAGAGGTCATACTTCATCTGTGTGACCTTGGGAGAGCAGTCTCTGTACTTAAGCTTCCATGCACGTGTTTGCTCCTTACAGTGGCTCTAATCCTTATAAACTGGTAGTTGCCCTGTGTGTGAATGTGCACCACACACATAACACAACAGAAACACCAAGCTACATCATAGAAAAAAACTCAAGCACATTGACAAGCTAAAACTAACAAGACAGGAATAGGTACTTGCACAATGGGAAAACAACAACAACAACAACAAAAGGATATTATCTTGTAAATGTTTTTAAAACTTTCTCTTACTCTGTCCTTTTCATGATCACAGCTTGAGTCACCCAGTGCATGCTTTCAAGAGCTTGGGGACGGCCAGTGAAACACCCGCTGAGATTTCTAAATCTGTGCATGAATGTACAAGAACACTGTCAGGCACTGCCGCAGCCGAGCCTTGCCTTAAAACCAGCCACACAAACTAATAAACAATGGAACTTTGTTACATGTAGGGACAAATTGTTGCATATTGTAAGTTGATAGACATTGTATCAAATATATACTGTGTGCTATTACACAGCAAAACAAAATCACAGGATCTTTTAGGTTGGAAGAGACCTCTGAGATAATTGAGACAAACCTTTCACTCACTGATCAGTACCTTATCAACTAGACCACAGCAGTAAGTGCCACACCCAGCTATTTCTTGTACATCTCCAGAGGTGGTGACTCCACCACCTCCGTGTGCAGCCCTTTCTAATGTTTAACATGAAGAAATTCCTCCTGATGCACAACTGGAACCTCTCCTGGGGCAGCCTGAGGTCATTTCCTCTTGTCCTGTCACTTGCTGCCTGGGAGACCAATCCCCACATGGCTACACCTCCTTTCAGGTGGTTGTAGAAAGTGGTACATTCACCCCCGAGCCTCCTTTTCTCCAGGCTAAACAACCCAACTCCCTCAGCTGCTCCTCATGAGACTTGTGCTCCAGACCCTTCAACATCTTCAAATGCAATTTCACTCTGTGCAAAGTGAAAATGCAGCTGCATCATACCACTGCTGCATGTTATTTTAAAACATAAGGATAAAGAAAGGTGGCATTGAGGATTATAAAGTTCTGGTGTGGATGGACCACTTCTTTCCAATGTAAGAAATGTCCCTGATTCTTTGTGTTTTACAGATAATTCATAACAGAGCCTGGTCTTCTGTTCACTCTATGGTAATTACACAGTGAAGCTGTGCTTCAGGTGAGAGAAAAAACAGCCCAATGAAACCCAGCCATTCCTAGTGCCTCAGGATATTACAGTACTGATCACAGTGCAAATAAAACAGGTGTGACTGCATTGTAGGATCAGAGACCGTGGCAGCCACAAAAAAGACAGAAACCCCTGCTTTTTCTTTTATGGATTTTATTTGTTTCATGAGAACCCCCACTTTAAGCCTGAAATGTCAGAGAGCTAAAGAAAACTTGACTAGAGCTATTTGGGGGAAGAGAAGGAAGAGGTTCAAGACATAATTTCTAATCATTTTGTTGCATAGCAGAATTCAAAGACTCCTGCTAGACAGCAAGGTATCCCCTGCAGTGCACAGGCAGAGTGCAGTGAGCCAGCTCCAGCACCCTGTCTGCAATAAAGCATTTCAGAATTAAACACTGAACATCACAACCATCACTGAAAGTTAGACTCTCACATCTTTTAATAAAGGTAGCTACAGATGAGGGGTAATAGTTCCAATAGTTCCTTAATAAGTGAGGTAGATACTGAAAATCTGGAAAAATAGACTATTTCTCCTGCAAAACTATTAGTTACTCAGTTTCAGCAAATATATTAGAGGAATTTGCATTAAATTCTTTACTGTAGGAACTACTACATCAATAAAAACATTGATATAAAATACTGGTAAGAGTGTATCACTAATTCTCATTTGCTTTCCATTCAGGGATTGCTCCACAGACTATCAAACAACTTGGTTTAGCTTGTCTGTGAATTTTAAACATCATTAATAAAGACAGCTTAAGCTGATCTCATGGAAGTTATACTATCTCTATTTTATGCTAAGAAATCTTTCCTACAAGTTACAGACAGTGATCAAGTACCACTGTTACCACTGTTACCACTGTGTTCAGTGTTTCCACTGAAATGCAAGCACTAGTTTCCTTTTGTTTTAAAAGCATTTTTTCAAAGATCTACATACATATTTCACTCCAGCAGTATGAAATCTTCTAAATAGAGGTAAGATTCATGTGTTGTGTGTGATTTTATGTACAGAAGGAATCAGAAGTTTACAGTCTGCTTTATGATTCCCTAGATCACTTTGCAAGGGAAGGACTCTACAGTGTTACCCCAACATCAGGGTGAGAGACAAATCTGCAGGAGCTAAGGCACAGCATCGCCTTTGGGCAGAATAAAACATCTCTTTTTTAAAAGAAATCATTTCTACAGCAAATGTATATAATTCTCTTGCAGCTAGAACTCTTTTGTACATGGTTTTTTGGAGAAAGCTCCTCATATTTGGGGAGTGCACATGTCTGGGCAGTGCACATGTCTGGGGAATCAAGCTATATGTCCTTTTAAACTATAATTCTAAAGCAGGAACAACTAGTACCAGAAAATGTCCAGAATACTCACTGAATAGTTATCCTTCCTATGTCAGAAGGAATCAATTTCACAATGTATGATCCTAATACAAAGTTCACTGAAGCCTGGGAGCTTTCATTAACTTTGAGGGGTTTCAGATCTGATCATTAAAAAAAGCCAGCCCCCCCACCCCCCTGCAAATCACAAAGCAATACTGGCTGCCTGCCTCTGTGGGGGGATACAATTAAAATTGAGCAAAGTAGAAACCAGCCGAGATTTTCACTTTGCTTTTTACCGCACTGCTAATGCATCTCAGAAGAGTGCTTTACAGCTTTAGAGTAATTCTCTGGAGAAATTCTTACACAGCTCTTACCCAGTGGGACTTCTGGAGGAACAGCTCGTGGTGACAGCTAAGGTGGTTCAGCATTCTTTTCTCAGGTATCTCCATAAACACCATCCTGTGCAGCAGGACTGATCCCTGCTTGGTGAAATGTTTTCCTCACTGTGGTGAACAGTCATAAATGTCTCTAAGGAATAACTTACTTGCATGGTGAAAACAGAAAAGAACAGAGTCACCAGGCAGCTCCCAGCAATGGATCAACCTCTCAGCAGCCTGAAGAGAATGTTGTGACTATTCTGGGCACCTAGCAAGAAGGGAGTCTCAGGTGAAGCAAACACCACTGTACAAATTGATTAGCAGTGAAAATCAGGCAAACTAAAGGTGTTGCTAACACTTGGAGACAAGGTTGTGCATCAGGCAGAGATATCTGCTTTGTAATCAGGACTGTGGGAATTCTTTCATAAAACAGGAGAGTCTGATGGGTCAAACGAGAATTGAAGAGAAGGCAGGAGCACAACTGGAAAATATATCCCTGAAAAAAAAGTGGCTGTTCCCCGGGCATTTGGATGCAAAGACTCCTTCATGACCAATAAGAGCAGACTCTAAAAGGAAAAGTGATCAAAAAAAGACTAAGATATTGTCTTGAAAGAGGGTAGAAAACAACGGAGAAATACATAGAGAGAGGTGGGTATATTAAAACAAGAAGAGAGAGAAATTAAAGGATGAGAGAGGAGGAAGCACAGACTTGAGTGCCTTAGTCTGAGCAGGGTACAACCTGAGTAGTTAACTGGGATGGTTGATGTAGAACCTGCCTGCTCTCAGGACCACATCTGACCCAGGGATGTCTCAGACAGAAGTTAACTCAGCCAGTCTCTCTAGACTGGGAATTACATTGAACAGAGAAAAGTCTTACTACTTGTTATATAAACAGTAATTGGCTGTGTTCCTGCAGAGACAAAGAAATATGTGTACATTGTTTTTCTGAAGGCTTATGTTTCCCTCCAGCTGCTCCACCTCTGAGGAACACTAAAACACTTGGGAGAGTCATATTGTTCTGTGAGTCATATTGTTCTGAGAGTCATATTGCCGTGTTTGTACAGCATGAGGAGGTCATGCTTCATGCTCAATTTCCAGCTACTACTACAGTGTGAAGAATAATTAAAAATAATGATAAGTTTTAAAATTGCACTTACAGTTTTATTTGCTTTCTCTGCTGAACTGCAGTAATTTCCATTTAAATTCATGATGCAGTACAGGATATGCAGGATAAACAGAAAAAATTATTGAATTCTCAAAAATCAAAGGGAGGACTTAGCACACTTTCTGAGTTGTTCCTTCTCGTATCTCGAAAGATCTGTAAATAGCTTCTCTGAAAATTTTTTTGAACGGTGCTTTTATCTTCACAGTGTCATAATAAATTTTCCATTGCAAACCCCTCAGATTGTGGAAGATCACATAGGTATTTATGACACTAGGAAAAAAGTATGAATTATGTTAACACCTATATAATACAACATTTTCTCTAGAGTACGTGGAAGTACATTGTAAAAAGACAGAACACTGACCTCTATATGCTGTAATTTAAACTGATGTTCAGGACTCAACACTTGCAGTGGGATACTCACTCTCCATAAATACCTACATTGTTGTTATTTCTTAGAAGGAAAAAACCAAACAAAAAAAAATCAAGGAAGAAAAGAAGAGAAAGTGGGCCTAGTCCTGCTTTCACTAGGGTGAATAAAGTTATTTTTACTGGTTATAAAGTCATGAGGAAAAATAACTCACATATAATCACTGTTTGGCACTCATCTTACCAGTCTCAGTCACCAAACCAAAAATGTCTGCATGTCAACACCTGACAACTGCACACTCTTACCGGTGTGTGTTGCTGGCAGATACAAGAAGACAGGTTTAAACTGATACTGCTTATGTTTCATCTGCTATTTGAAGCAAAAAACAGATCTTATTTCAGCTTGTTTCAGTTTGTCCCCATGTTAAAACCTCCTTTGTCATCTAGGTATCGATTTTGTCGCTGTTGGCCTCTGAGGAATGTCTTGGCAGAGACAGCATGAGAACGAATTGAAACCAGCTGCCTGGACAGTTGTCAGCTCCTTGAGGGATTAAGTGGATGCTGTGGCAGTCTTCAGGTGCAGACTCACCGACCCAAAAATATTGCAACAGCAGAAAGTATACAGCCTCCTCCAAATCGTTCCTTGAAGATTTGATTCTATATCTGAGAAACCAGGAGTTATAACAATGGGTTTAATTTTTCCCAAGTTGTGCAGGAAGGCCACTCAGAGCCATGGTGTTCTGCTCAGACATGCACACATGGACACACACACACATACACAGAGGGTAATAGATGAAAAACTCGTATGAAGTCCAAAAGTACTTTGAAGTAATGAAGGTTGGGAGGAGGAAAGAAATATGGAAAGTACTGCTTTGGCACAGTGGCACAGTGTTGTTCAAGTGGGACCAAAGGTGCACTAGTATGGTAACCTCTCTGCACAGAATAGTCACATTATATGTAAGACGTTAGCTGTAGCAGATTCATTAAAGGAGCCTGTCAACATATTTCAGAGCAAATGTACTGTTAAAAAGCAAGGTGTCATTAACTTGAGAGGAGAAAATTGTGTATATGAATCCAGATTCCATCACAATGCAAGACAAACTTCCTATTGAATTCAATGTCAGGAGAAACCAACAGGCTCATAGGAATCAATTACCTCTGTGCACATGGATCTGAAAGTGCTCCCAAATGCCTATCAGGATTTTGTTTGTTTTTTTTTTTTTTTTTATTTTTTTTTTTTTTTTTTTTTTTAATATTACTTGTCATGATTTTGTGGAAAAATTAATGTTTTGTGTAAATAAATGTAGCAGATTGTTTGCCTACTTTTGTTTTGACAAACATCTTTTTTCATGCCCCAGATATTCATGCTTCTATGAATTACAAATTATTTCAGAGTGTAATGTCTGAATCCTTATATCCACAAGCTGGCTCTTAGAACTCAGGCTTTTCCTTCTTTTAATTTTTTTCTGTTGTTCCTAAACAATCCCATTTGTAGTACTTTCAGACATCCGTAAATAATTATCAGTACAGGCTGCTCACCATCAGAATTATGTAATGTAGAAATGAAAGAAGTCTTGAATGTTGACTGGAGTCTTTTTTCTTTCCTGAAGTGTTGTATTTTGCATAACATTTCTTTCCCCTCTTTCCCCCTGAAATATTTGCCTTGGATCAAAAAACTGGCAAATACATATATGGAAGTGTAAGTTTTTGCAATGGGTCACAGACCACCTTCTTTGTGCCCTCCACTAACAGGTATTTTTTACTTTGATTTAGAGAGCTGTTTGACATCTTCAGATATGAAGCTGTCTAGGATTCTCATTGCTGTGATTGTTGATTCAGCATTTTGCTTTTCAATATCTATTTGTGAACAACTGCTACTAACAGATTCATTAGAAAGCAAGCTGTGTTTGTTACGTGCTATAGCATCCCAATTGTTAGATTTTACTGCCAGCTGCATAGAAGAGAGAGATGTGTGCCTGCTCCAGAAAACATTGGTACTCTTGCTGTTAATTTTCAGTATTTGAGAGGGATGACAACAACACCTGAAAAGAATACAGGAAAATTTTCACATTGATGGTGCAGGACTATAAAAATAAATGACACAGATGATTCTGAATTTTTCTGTTGTTGCTTGAATTTTTTGAAGACTAGAAGTTCTGATAAACGGTGCAGTTCAATAGAAATTGATCTTCATACAACGCAAAAATAAAATCTTTGAAACAGAAAATCTTACCATCTAAATACCATATAAAAAATAATCACAGGCTGGATATAAAGAAAAAAGCATGATCACATAAGGGACAAAGAACTGTGTTCCTGACAGTCCACAATAAAGAGTACATTCCCTTTGGACTGATACATAATATTATGCATATATTTTATAATGTTTATAACAGACTGTAGATGTCAACTGCCCCATGGAAAGAAATATCTAATTTTCCACATTATGCCTTGATAGAATTCTCCAAAAGTAGTTTAAAAATGTTATTTGTCTGGAATACTGTGTTATGATACATGTATAACACAGATCACTTAGAGGAAGAAAGTGAATTTAAGGAAGCTGTAAGAGTATGTATACCTCTGCTGAGTTTATGTCCAGAACCCAATGCCAGCGAAATGCGAGCCAATCTCTTACTAGGAAGTTGGGAAGAAGAGGAGGAATGGTGAAAAAACCCAATGCTTCAAAAGCCAAAGCTGATTGGAAAGATCTTCTGCTTCTCTTTGCATCAGGAGCTTGGAAATGGTTTGGCAATTTGTATTTCTGCAATGACTTGCCAGGTTTCAGGAACGGATAAAAAGCACAGAACAGAATGCAAGAAGACAAACAGCAGACCTGAACAATACTTTCCATCACTATAGGCAAAAGTACTGCAGTATTTGGGAATTCCAATAGGAAACTTGGAACACGGACATCAGGAAAGAAGCGATTTGCCTTTGAAACACGTGGACTGGAAACTTGCTGCCACCCAGTGTCAGCAGGTGTCTGTGTCCCTGAACTGGCCCTTGGAGTAAATTCTACATGGGTTTGGGACTCTGTCCCTAGACAGCCACAGTCTGGGGCCCTGGGTTCCCGTGTGAGGAGCTTGAGGCACACTGCTGCTGGCTAAGGCACGCACAGGCTGAGGCACAGCGCACTGAAAGGGAGCAAAAAAGGTCAGGGTGAAGACCCTACTAAAATTGAGTGGCTAGTCTTCCCCTGCTGTACCTCTGTGCAAGAAAAATGCCAGACATTGCATACTAAAATTGTTATTCAAATGCTTATTCAAATTGTTATTCAAGTGCAAGTGCGTGTGGAATCACACTAAGTACTGACATTTTCCTCACCATGTTGAAGCAGCATGTCTCTTAGATGTTAAAAGTGGCAGTCAGGCACACAGCAGTCCAAACTCGTCACTGTCTGGCACACCACTTTATCGGCAAAAAGCTGTACTGGTCATGAGAAAAAGTAACTTCAAAGTACCCTTTTATTTTAAGTACTCTTTTGAGGGTTCTTTTGGGATGAAGACAGAGGTGCACACTCTGCCACATCAGACAAGTATGGAATTCTTCTATAAGAAGAAACTGCAACATTTTAGAATCATAAAAAATTTGTCTCATAAACAGCCAGGCAGCTTGCGTAAGTAGGGTAGTGGTCAAGCTGGAGATTTTTTCCACTAGTGAAGGTGCTGATTTAAATAAATGGGGGGAATAATAATTACAATATGTCCCCCAAATACCCTCAAACCAATAGGAGCAACCTACAGAATACTGGAATTAACCAAAAAAAAAAAAAAAGAAGAAAAAAGTTTTCTTTTACATGAAAAATTCAGTACCTGAATCTTATTATTTTGTAGTTCCCGTTAATCTTGTCCTATCACCTGTTGTTCAGATGACTTGCATATGTTCCATGTTTTTCTAAACAAATTCTTCTTCCTGAGCCATTCAAAAAGAGCTATAAAAATGGATGAAACAGGGATACTGACCTGATCATGCAAGTGTTTTTCCACAAGTGGTGTAAGAACTCCGAAAGAAAGCCCTTCCAGGCTCCTGACTGTTAAGAAGGATTTGTTTCTCTCTCTCCAGCACCATCAATATGCAACTGTATCAATGATCTCCCACATTTTTAGCATCCTCACATAATAAGAAAATGAAACTTTAGAGGTGGAAAGACTGTATCTAAGAAAAAACCCCAAATGTGTCATGGACATAGTACACTACAGTGTATTAGTGCCATGACCGAGCACTGAAGTGGAACAGTGGGGAATGCCCTTTGACTCTCTCTGTGGAAATGCCCAGCCAGTTAAAAAAGCCACTGTTATGTCAACAGTTACTTTGATCAAGATCATTATTCTGCATTAAAACATATCACAATGATTTTTGGTACATAAAAGCTTTCAAAATATATTCATCTTGCCTGCTAGAATTTTTACCCTGAGAATAGTGTGTCATGAATTTTAATAGAAGGGTATGCATTAACAGCAAACTCCTCCAGCAGGCATAAATACCTTATGTACATAGTTAACTGAGTTTTACTTTAAAAAATAATTTCAGATAGTAGTATTTCATGGTTACCAACAGGCTGTATTTATTATCATAATTGAGAACTCTACATACATTGTTGCACAAAATTATAATGGACCAATCAACAAAACCATACAGTTCATATGCAACTGTAAATAGCACTTAGGAAGCACAGAAGTTTAACACATTGTGCATTAGTTGTCTTAGTAAGGTGACAACTCAGATGATTACTTCATGGGAGTAGAAAAGTGCAAACTTTCATTCAAGGCATACACACAAAACACATGAAAAGGATTGCTATACATGCCACAGGTCTAAAACAAACCTCAAATCAATCCCCTCCACACCAAAACAAGTTAAATGAGTAAGTACCAGCACTCTTAGCAATCACCAGTGTTACCACATTCAAAGTTTTATCTTTAGGAAGAAGCAGAGAAATGTGATCTTATGAAATGCCCTTCAGCTTGGAGTTTTAGATGTAATGCAGCTATGTGACATGAACTCCATGTTTTTGTTTGACAACACTGAAAGACTTACGGCACTATAGAAGCACTTAGCCAGTGTATTACCATTAATTCCTGAATTACTATAAAAAGTAACTGTGTACAAGGGCTGACAGTTGAAGGAAATAGTGCTTTTACCTCAAAAGGTGATACACAACCAAAATTCAAGTATCTAGTATTAGATTATAGGTAATTCTGACCTTCTGTACCCATGCACTACATAAAGCAGATGAAGCATTATCTTTTCATTTTTATTCTTCCCTTTGTCCTGGAAAATGGTGCAGAGGGAAGAACCAAAATGTAGCTGCAATCCTATGTCTACAGCAGTTGGTGACAAGCATGTGGGTACAACTGCCCAGATCAAGGTGACCTCTGGCTTTTCAACCAGCCTTTATGCTCTCAGTTCGCTCCCAGCTCAACACCTATTTATTGACTGCAAGATCCCTGTTGTCCACTAATTTTTATTTGCATCATTTTCACTAGCTGTTCCAATCAGTTGCCCAGGCTGACATGTTAACTTCTTTTCTGCACAAGTGAGCACCTTAGCTGCATAATGTCATCTTTGGAAAAAAAGGAGACAAAAGGGCAGAACAGCTCCTCTCTCATACCAGGTTTTGGGAAGGTCTGCAGAGATATTTACTCTTCTGTCTCAGCACCAGTGAAGTGCTGAAGACTGTATAGGCTTCAACAACACTTCCTTACAAAAACAAAATTCTGATTAACTACATTTAAATTCCAAAGAAAAAATGCCCCCTTACAATACTTTAATTACTGCCTAGATGAATTTAAAAGTATTACAAAATACTAGGGGTCTTTTTATATGAAAAGTCCTTTTTTCCTTTTTTTCGTCTTACCAAATTAACATCAAGACAGGAGTTAAACACAAGTTACCATAAACTGTGGTGAAAAAATTCTACTACCTAGAGAGTTACTAAAAGGAGTTCAAATTTTAACAGAACTAGTGGCATGCATGATTTAAAAAAAAAAAGCAATGAGAACTTGGAGATTTGTTTCTCGGTAAGTGTTCACAGGGCATTCTGTGGGGGAATCAGAATGTGGAGGCAGTTTTACCAGCTTTGCAATTTAACTGAGGCAAGATAACCAACTGAAGTGTGACAAACAAGGCCTGTGTGTATCACATTTTAGTCCTCCACTGCCCAAATACTTCATGGTTTGAAAATGACCAAGTACAGCAGAGACTGTGCCTTCAATAACGAAAGTAATTAAAATGAGGTTAGCCCTCTTTGAAGCATTCCTACAACAGGTGCTATCATAGCCTACCACTATATTAATACATGAACAAAACTTTTATTTCCTTGGATTAAAGGAAAAATAAACCACCAGAATATGCACTTGTAAAAAGATGAAAGCATCAGAAAACTACAAAGTAAGCACGGACTGTGTGCCTGTTTATATAAATCTTTATAAATATACATACAGAAATGGTTGGGATTTTTTGTTAATTTGTTTGTTTTCCCCAAATCAAAGCAGAACACAATATATTCTTTCAAATGGGTTTTGAATAGGGAAGTATGAGTAGTATGGACAAAGAAATGAACAGAGGAAAAGAAGAGTGAGATTTTATTTCCTTGGCAAGTGGAAGTACACAGATGTTACTGAAACATTTATTGTTCTTACCTTTTAGATCCCAACTCATCATGAATTACAGCATAACTACATCAGTGGTGAAATCTAACACACAGATTACATTTTCAAAATTATTTAACTTTATTTTTAGCAGTATCCCCACTTTACGCAGCCTACAAACCTGAAGAAAATGCGTTTGCTTCCGGAAGTCGTAAGAGTAAGTGTATTGGGCTGCTCAAAGTCAAAGTAGTCCTGAGATTTCAGATGTTAAAGCTTTCTCCACAGCCACACGTTCCTTTGATGTTTGGATTATTGAAGACAAATTCACTGGACAGTTTGTCTTCTACATAGTCCATTTCAGTTCCTAGAAGTGTCAGCTGTGCCTTCTTCTCAATAAACACTCTAACCCCTTGAAGACAACAGAAAAAGAAGAGATATTACATACTGCAACATCATCATTCACTTTGAAATTCTGTTTTGACCAGTGATAAGAAAAAGGAAGCTGAATATGAAGATTATCATTATAACTTGGTTTCCCTGGCCTAATCTGGGGCACTAGCATCACTGTTTTCTCTCTACCTATAGAAGTCTGGCAACAGTCTAGAACTGTTACTTGTGTGTGCATAGGAATGCCTGTATTTTTGATAGGGGATAAAAAAAACCTATGCCCAGGAAAACAAGCTGTAGAATGTGGGAACAAACCTCAGCTTCAGTACACAATTCCCATGCATTACAGAGAGTTACCCACTTCATACTCTTCTTTAAGTCTGTGAATCCAACAAGATGCACAAAACTTTGAAAATACAGATGTTCTTCTCTCAAAATGACCAGGTTTTGTCCCCACCACCACAGAAGCTTGTGCTGCTGCACCAGTAACTCACCATCTTGAACTACTTCTTCATCAGAGTCTCCTTTTGATTTTGTATATTCTAATGTGTAAGAAAGTCCATTGCACCCCCTTGTACGAACACCTACTTTCACACCTACCTAAAATAAAAGAAAGAACAAAAAACACCACCACATGCATGACTTCCTTTTTAAAACCTGTTCTGGAACATCAAGTTAAAAAGTATGAAGAACAATGAAATGCTGACATTTATTTTTCTCCACTGCCTAAATGCAAAAGTGAATTACCTTCATGGATTAAGAAGCAACAGTTTTTTTTCTCTTATAAATTTGACTCCCAAGGTAAAAAAGCCATCAGATACTTGCTGCTGTGGATCAAGCCCTAAAATACGTTAAAATTTTGAAGTAATGCACTGTAGGCGCTCTTGTAGGGACCAGGTCTCAAAAAGACAGTCAAATTTCATAGACAGATTTTTTTGTGACTTCAAACTACAGTTTACTCAAATTCAGGTGCTATGACAAAATTATTGATAGTAACATAATTATGAAGCTGTTAGGCCAAGACAAGGTACTAACTTAGCACAGAACTCTTGTAATGACACCATCAGAAAACTTACTTCAAACCAAAGTTCTGAAAAATGTACTTTGATTTTTCATTAAGTAAAAGTTAACCTATCCTTAAATCAAGTACGTATATATGCTTACTGTTTTAAATGGCCTTAAACGCCAACCTAGTCAATTTTTGTAACATTCACAGGATCCAACAAGTCTGACAAAAAGAGCATCTGTGTAAGGAAAGAAGTGAGAAAAGGTTTTAATGAAATAGAAGACTATTTGTGCATAACAATCTTGGAGAAGTATCTGTATCACTTTCCAAACACCAGTGCTTTATAACTGAAGAGAGGCAAATTTTATTATCTATGTCCATAATCAATGTTATAATAAAAGTGTATCAAAATATGTCACTTGTCATCAAATGGGATCTCAAGACAAACTGCATCTGATCCTTTCAGACTAAATACCTTTCTCTACAGGAACTGCTACCAATAATGGGCTGGAAAATGCAAACACCACTTATAGAAAGAAAATGACTGTTCATATAAGTTGTAGGCCCAGGGTTTCCTTAGGATGGTTTAGAACATCAAAACAAATAAGCCTAATTAGTTGCAGATGTGCAGGAAGCAAAAGAAACAATGGACCTTGTATGAAAAATAAAAGAAACATACTTCTTGAAATAGCACTTACTGTAAAGAAAAGGTCATGCTTGTTTTTACATTACATTACATTATAAAGGAAGCCTCTGTGTGTCTTTCCCCCAGGAAGATGACAAACTCAGTATCTGGGGAAACACTGATTACTTAAAAAAATACATTGTCTGGCAAGTATCCTAAGAATTAGACGTTTTACAGTGCCAATGAATTTAACTTTATTATTGCATACTTCACAATGAGAAATCCCACAAGAACCTAAATAATAAAGTCTTGATATCAACAGCTGAAGAGCTCTTTCCCTACCAGAAGTCACCCCTATGCCATATTAAAGGGCTTCATAAAAATGTAGCTTAAAAATATTTGAAGTTTAAATTTTTTCAGCTTTATTAATCTCAACAATAACTGTACAGTGAAATGTCATTAGTCAGTTGTTTCCTGCATTTCGTTTTATAAAAAACCCAACTTGATATACAAATAAGCTTATGCATTCCTCTTCAAAAAAAGATGCCAGTACCTCTAACAAACACCTCAGTGTTTATTTCAAACTTCTAAGTTAGCCAGAAATGTTTTGCAATCATGAGCTATACGAATACCTTAGCACATTCTACAGACTGACCCTGTCTATACTTACATGCTCAGGTTTATCCTTCAGAAGCTCTTTTATCTTCTGAACAGCAGATGGGGTCTGAAAAACAAAAGCATATACATAGATTTGAATTTTTTTTGGTTATTTGCAGTGAGTACTTGCAAATATTAAACTGTAAAATGTACTTAGTTTCACTATAAAAAAGTATCTATTCCAACTCTGTGTACTCAAATTTTGCTAGTTTACATTTGTCTTCTATCTGCAAAGTCCCCCTTCAGCATCAGCCACCTATCAGCATTGACTAATTTCTGTTCCACTTGAAACTAGTGCCTGTAAGATATACATGGCTGTAAAACTGATGTGTGCTCAACCTAACCCATACAGAACACAGTACCTCTTAACTCCTCACCCACACTGACAGCAAACAGATACCTCAAGAATGCAATCCTTAATCCTTAGCAGTGAGGGGTTTGGTTGTTAGAATATCAGAACGGTTTGGGTTCTTGGTTTCCAAACCCACTGCTATAGGCAGGGAACCTTCCACTAGACCAGCTTGCTCAATGCCCCATCTAACGTGGCCTTGAACACTGCCAGGGATGGGGCATCCACAGCTTCTCTGGGCAATCTGTTCCAGTGCCTCACCAACTTCATAGGGAAGAATTTTTTCCATACAACAAACCTAAATTTCCCCTTTTTCCTTGTACTATCACTACAGTTCCTTATAAAGTCTTTCTCTCCAGCTTCCCCGTAGGCCCCCTTCAGATACTGGAAGCTGCTATGAGGTCTCCACGTAACCTCTTCTTCAAGCTGAACAGCCCCAACCTTCTCAGCCTGTCTTTGTCAGGGAGGTGCTTCAGTCCTCTTTTCAACTTCATGGCCTCCTCTGGACTTGTTTCATTTCCTTCTTACATTGGGGACCCCAGAGCTGGAGACAGCACTCCAGCTGAGCTCTCACCAGAGCAGAGCAGAGGGGCAGAATCCCCTCCTTCAGCCTGCTGGCCATGCTGCTTCGGATGCAGCCCAGGATACAACTGACTTTCTGGGCTGTGAGCACATTGCCAGGTCACGTCCAGCCTCCCATTCCATTNGCCTCCCATTAGGGAATGACCCCCAAGTCCTTCTCGGCAGGGTTGTTCTCAATCCATTCTCCACCTAACCTGTAGGTGTGCCTGGGATTGCCCTGACCCAGATGCATGACCTTGCACTTCACTCTGCTGAACTTCATGAGGCTTGCATCAGTCCATTTCTCAAGCCTGTCAAGATTTGTGCTGGTTTTTTGGTTTTTTCCCCCACAAAATCACCATCATAATTCAATCAAGTAGCTCTGTTCTTATGAAAATTTTCTTCACGCACATTACAGGCAAACAGAAGACAGTCAGACACAGAGTGCTTACGGCCTACTTCTTGCTTCCCATTAAGCTAAAGGAAAACTGTGACTTTACAGCAGATAAAATTCACCATTCAGGCAGATCTAGCTACTGCAGAAGTGCAAGAATGCAACACAAATGTTAAAATTTGTATTGCGTGCCTGCAAGTTTCTAAGACACCAAGAAAAGCTTTAGTAATGTGAAGTTCTTACTATGAGCCGGCTTAAACACACAAAGCAAACGACAAGTAGACTTGCAGTAGAAAATCTTTCCTAATTACTGCTCCCACTCCTGTTGTTACAAACGCTCTACTGAATAGGAATTACCTGCTTTGACAAAACGACTGAACTGTGTGCACTTGATCTGATCCTGTTCCTGCACGGAGCTGACTCTACTGTACTCTGCAGTGATCCCTCTCAGAACGAACTAAGTTGGAAAAGACCTCTGAGATCATCGAGTCCAACCTATGACCGAGTACCAAGTTTTCAAGCTTGGCCTCCCCAGTATGGCCGCTAATACGCAATGCATTTCCTTTATTATTAAAAACAGGATGCAAAGCCTTCTTGGAAACAAACTACTCGTCAGCTTCGATAGGTAACGCATTTCCCTTTTCAAAGAAAGGTTATTTAAGTATACTTTTTTGGAATGTCTGTGCGACAACGCCCCGCGCACGAAGGCTCCGCACTGGAGCTGCCCCTAACTCTGCGGTTCCACAGACAGAGCGGAGGGGCGCGGGGCCTTCTCCCAGTGGGACTGGCGAGGAGCAGGAGCTCCCGCCTCTAGACTCGGGTAGAGCAAGAAGAGCCCCCCTAGCCCGGCCGCAGCGCTCTCCTCCGAGCAGCGCCCGCCGCAGCCGCCCGGCTGGCGTTACCGGCCCCGGCCGATCCCGTCGTGGCCCTGCCCGGCCGAGTGGGCACAGCCCGACGGGGTGGCCCGTCCCCGCCCCGCTGTCGCCAGGAGCGGCTGCGCTCACCGAGCTGGAGGGGGCCCGTGGCGCACTTCCCGCACCCGTGAGGTGCCGCGGCCCCCCGCATCCCGCCCGCTGCCCGCCCGCGGCACTGACCAGGGTGAGGGCGGCGCGGGTCGCCTGGATCCTGCGCTTGCTGACGGCACGCACCGTAGCGCGCACCACGGACGAGGCCATGGCCCGGCGCCCTCGGCCACGGGCAGCGCCTCCCGCACGCCGTGACGCCACCGCGCAC
>WBMZ01002084.1:4301-20669 GCA_013400975.1 Atrichornis clamosus
CCGGCCCCTTCTGGAGCCCCCCCACTCAGATGGGGGAAATCTGCTGGCAGTGATACCGCGGCGGATGATGTCCGTGTCCAGCAAAAAACAGCGGGGAGGGAAAAACTCCCGGGAAACTGGGAAACCAAAACTCCCAGAGCCAGAACCCCACACCACGTCTTCCCGAGCCGGGCGAAGAAACCATGAGAGAAAAAAAACCTTCTTTTCCGGCTGCCGGGGACTGCTCCCCACCCCCCCACACGCACACACCTTCCCCACCTCCTTTTGTGTTTTTTCAAAACCATATCAAAGACTGGCCAGGGTGATCAACCGTTCTGTTATGTCCTGATTGTCTGGCATTTGCATATGACTACACTCGCCCCTGCCAGTTGTCTCCCTGGTAACCAACTGGAAAAAAAAGAAGGAAGAAAAAAATTCACTAAGAAACACAAACCCACCACAATGTGCTATTATTTTTAATGTAAGTATCAATTTTACATATTTCACAGAATCAAAGAATGTTAAGGGATTGGAAAGGACCTTAAAGATGAACATGGGCAGAGATAGTTCCCACTGGTCTAGGTTGATCAAGGCCTTGTCCAACCTGGCTTTGAACTCTACCAGGGACAGAATATCTCCAACGTCCCTGGCAACCTGTTCCAGTGCCTCACCACCCTCACAGTAAAGAATTACTTCCTAATATCTAACATAAATTTATCCTTTTTTAATTTGCACCATTGCCTTTCCATTTGGTGTCTTGGACTGAGCTGTCTTCTAAAATGCACAGGCATTTAAAGGGAACATTGTGATTATCTAGCTTGGTTTGTCTAGTTTGGGTTAGAGAATTCTTCTTTCCAGAGGAAGATAAGAACAAACACAGTTTTGGTTTTGTAAGAAAAAAATGGGGAAGTGTACCTCCTGTTTTATCTATGATATTAATGTAGGTCCTCATACTGTTCGAGGAAATTTCTTCATTAATGAAACAATTTTGTGTTGTAGGTTTGTCTCTCTGCTAAAACAAAGCAAGATATGTAGAGCAGGAGTAGAGGTTTGGTGTAAGAATCACATTTTCTAATACCAAAGCAAAGAATTTAACAATAGAGTAGATCAAAGAACTGGCAGTTTTCCCCAGTAAAAATGCTAAATACTGTGTTTATTCATCTGAACTTATTTCTTTGGTTGCAGACAGAGAATAAAGAGTAATCACTGAAGGTTAAAAGCCAGACTAGGAAGAAAGGAGATTATTTTGCCTTTAGAAATTCATGGATTTTCAAACTGTTTTAAAGTTACAGGATCTAATTAGTATCATTCATACTTCATATAATCCTTTGTAGTTTCTTCAAAAGGGGCCTCACTTGCTGTATTTCCATGCCTTTGAGAAAATTCTGGCTGTTATGGGAAATAGAGAAACTCCTGTTTATATGAAAAGAGGAATGTAAAAAGCAGGGAAGAGTATCAAAAACCAGCTTGAAGTCTGATGATGGTGATAAAATCAGAAATAAACTTTAACTAATAAACTGAAATAGGAAGGCAGTTGGAGAAGCAATCAAAAGCAAATGAATATTAGCTGTTGGTAGCTGCATGTACAGCAATTCCCCAAAAGTAAGAAATTAATAAAAATAAGAAATTTATAAAATTCTACATTAGATCTAGTATCTTTCTGATCTATCACAAAAACATTTTATTTCTTTTCTAAACAGTTTAAAGCCACAATTTTCCAACACAGGCAAATATGCTAACATATATAGTTCTGCTGACTTATGAAATCAATGTAAATTTTTTTTTTTACTGCAGCACTGTTTCAGAACAGATCCTACTGCCCTGACACTGTAAAATAATTTGCTTTATCTCATTTGGCTGGAGAGCAGTCTGCTTTCATTTAGTTCAATGGCTGATGCTGATAGCATCATGTTTAAAAATATAGTGCTAAAGATAAAGTCTTTATTACATGCATGGTTGTGTGTAAAGCAATACTTTTTATGATATCTGATTCTGGAAAGAAGAAGGACTACAACAATAAGAATTCTACAGAATAAAAGAGTTTAAGTCCAAAAATTAATCTTCTTAGAGCATTTTAGCTTGAGCATCTATCTCCCTGTTTAAAATGGTACCTTAAGAGAATTCAGAATTACTCCAGGCTTCTCAGCCTGCATATGGAGATCCAAGTCTTCATAAAGAAATCTGTTAGATGATCTGCAACATATTCAGCAAATAAATATAAAGTGCTTGTTCTCATCATTGATCTTCCTGACTGGCAGATGATGTGTAAACAGAATGATTCTAGTCTGATGGCTTATTACATATTTACATGAGGATGATCAAGAAGAAAGTTCCCTTTAATTAGATGGTGGGACCCTGTGGGGTCTCCTGCACACTTGATTTCCCCCAGAGTGAGTAATTTAAATCTTATGAATCATTGAAGCTCAGTAAGCCTATTGGGTTTTGACAAGTGTCTCAGTGTCCCACAGAGGCTAAAGCAAATGCAGGTTGAATGTATAATTTCCCCAAAATGTGAGGGCTGTGCAGCTTTGTATCTACATTTCTAATTTTTTTTCTAAATGTAAGCACCCATAGATAAGACATTCGTAGTAAATAGCTAAAGTGAGGCAAATTAGGTGAGAAACAGCACTTTGATATCAATTATAACTTCTTGACACGCTTTTTAAACATGCCTTCAAATAGTTGCATAGAAAGAAATTTGGCATTCAAAAGCTTCAGGCCACAATGTTTTCTCATTTGTGGCTTTGTATATCATTACATCAGTTCCACCACCTCACTACAAGAAGGACCCTGAGTTGCTGGAACATGTCCTGAGAAGGACGAAGCTGGTGAAGGGTCTGAAGCACAAGTCTGGTTAGGACCAGCTGAGGGAGCTGAGGTGGTTTAGCCCGGAGAAAAGGAGGCTCAGAGGAGACTTTATCACTTTCTGAAAATACCTGAAAGGAGGTTGTGGTGAGGTGGGGGTCAGTTTATACGTCCAGGTAACAAGTGACAGGACAAGAGGAAATGGCCTCAAGTTACAGGAAGGGAAGTTGAAATTGGATGTTAGGGAAAATTTCTTTCATGGAAGGGGTTGTAAATCATTAGAACAGATTGAGCAGGGAAGTGGTGGAGTCACCATCCCTGGAAGTGTTCGAAAGATGTGGGTATATGGCGCTTGAGGACATGACTGAATGATAAACATGGTGGTGGTGCTGGGCTGATGCTTGGACTTGATAATCTTAAAGGTCTTTTCCAATCTTAAAGATTCTGTTATTCTATGATTGCTAGCTTACTGGAGTTGCTCAGAACTCACAACAATCTAATAGCTATCTCATTTTTATTAACTTTAATGGGTACCTTTTTTTTTCCAAGAGACAAATTATATTCAGTAAAATCAGTAACTCAGCTCTGAGGAGCCAGTAATCGAAAGACAGAAGTAGTAAGGCTCTCCAGCATACACAGTGCTATGTGGATGCTCACTTTACAAAGCATTTCAGAAGTTATTCAGCACAGTTGATAGAAGGGTGAAGAGCAGGTTGTACAGTCTCTGCTGCTAAAGAGCTCTAAGAAGAGAAGAGTTAAATTTCTCTGAGAAACAAGAGGTAAAGTTAGGACAGCAAAATGAAGTAGGTTCCCTCTTGCTATCTTTTCTAACTAATTTTTCCATGCTTTATGTGGTTAAGCACTACATCACTCATAGACCTCGAGTATGGATGGGGCTTTCAGTAACTTGGTCTAGTGGAAGGTGATGCTGCCCAGGGTGGTTGGAACTAGATGAACTTTTGAGTTCTTTCCAACCCAAACCATTTCATGATTCTAAATATAAGAGAAAATTGCTAAGAATAATTTGTGAACTCAGGCAGAGGCCCAGACTGTGAGATTTGAGTCCCTTTGTTTGGAACAGCAGAGGGACCATCAGCACCATTTATCTTAAGGACAAATCTCAACTCAATCATTGTCACACTTTCCCTTAAATTACCACAGAACTGTCTACACAAGAGCTTCATTATTAGCCTATAGCTCCCTAAAATGCCATTCCCTTAGAATCTCAAAGAATGTCTTGATTTAGAAATAATTCCAAACAGCATGAGAGATGGAAATGCCTGGAGGTGGTAAAAATAGAGAGAATGAAATGGGGAATTAAGCATTAGAGAACCTAAATCTACTTCTCTAAAAGATAGTGGAACAAATAACCAATGAACATTTCAGTAAGCAGAAGGGAAAAACAAGCCAAATTTTGCATGAGTATGTTTCTCAAAGTTGATCTGTTATGCAGGGTCTCCATTGCCAATGATGGGTAAACACATATACTGATCTTTCCATAAAAGGGAGCACTTCTAGGACCTACTTCTCTACTAATTTTTCTTCATTGTTTTCATTAAACTTGTAGGGATTTACTTATTACCCAGATAATTAATTTGCCTGAAATCTGTAGGATGTGACAGACACATAACAGCTGATCATTTGATTGCTCCCAGATGAACTGAGTATGAAAAAAAAGAACAAAGTAGGAATGATAGTGTGTATGATTATATTATTAAATGAAATATGCCAGTGGCCATTCCTGTGACGAACTGATACATAACGGCTCACGTTTGTCCCAATAAACTATACAAAAGAAGGTACTCATAGGCAAGAAATATGCACAAAGAAAGTGTCTGCAAGTATGTGATAATTGCCTAAATATGTTTATGCATTGTTTGGGAGAGTTTAGGCCAAAACAATGGCAGGAACCATTTTAGCAACTTAAATGACTGGGTTCCATGTATAGAAATAGCCTCGTCAGAATTTAATTTGTTTATATAGATGTAGGCAGTGTTTACCTGATACACGTGTGCAAACTTAAGTCTAAGAATTTCTTTGGAAAGTTTTACTTACTACATGACCACTGTGCCATGCAACTTATTCTCCTGTAAAGTTTTTAGGATGTACGTATGTTCACAGTTCTCCATTCTGTTTCTTTAATTTTATCACCATGTTGATGATGGAGCCAGCGATGCCTCCTGTATGAAGCTGTATAGCATAATCTGTGGTTGTCAGCATCTTCTCCAGTTCCCTCTGTTGATGCTCTGCCTTGGAAACACCTTGTTATATATAAGCAAATATCAGTTCAGCTGAAATTTTTCTCATTCCCTGGGATTGCCAGGACATGTAATGTGTCTTTGATAAGTGTCAAATTTTGACCCATTTTGTCAACATGATGATCATGACACAAGTGTGCCACCATAAAAAAAAAAGAAAAAGAAAAAAATATTAAATGAGTCTTCAAGAAAAGTTATTGTGACAATTAAGAAAATCAAGGAAAATTGAACTCAAAATTACCCTTGTAAAAATGAGAGAGAGTAAATAATACAGCTTTACATTACTCTTGTAAAAATTAGAGAGAATAAATAATACAGCTTTACATATATAAAGAATAGGAATATTTTCTTAAAAGATAGACTAGATAGAAAGGATTTTTATTTTTTCACAAATAAGCGAGCAATGGTTGTCACATTGCCTTTCCATTAGTTTTACCTAAAAACATTTGTGACTGCTAATAACGATGTGAAAACTTTTCAGAAGCTCTTGATAGATATAATCTTGCACCAGGTTACATATAGAAAGCAGTAACGTTAAACACAGTGCATCATGTTCCCAGCTGATAGAAATTACCACTGCTCCAGATTAAACAAGGTGTTATTAGTCCAGTAACACTAAGGTTCTCAAAAAATGGTTAAGATTCATTAATGTTTCTTTAGGATTAGTATGTATTAGTTTGATGCACTTATTTTCTTAATTATGGTGACATTCTATGCTTTATCTTTTCTCTAATGGAAAATAACCTTAATTAAATAGAAACATAATCGCAGGCTGTACACGCTCCTTGAAATATGAAATCACTTTTTGTTGCTCAAAAGCATATTAGAGAATTATTTTTCTTCCTAATAACTAGAAAGGAACCAAATTCAATGAGAATCTACAGGAGATATTTCCCTGAGGCTACACAATGCTGATGACTTCAATTTTTTTAACATTTTCTTTTTCCTGAAGGAAACAGGATGGATGACATCTGGACAAAACTTATTTTATACAACCATATAGCCAAGTCCAGGCTTTTTAATACAACCTCCTGTATCTCTGTAAAATGAGGGGGAGTCAGATTTGAGACTGGCTAGTGGAAGCTTTGAGAAGCAATAAAGATGAATGGTGGAGATAACTGAGCATGATTCTCTAATTGGCTGCTTCTCTGTAAGTAGCTTTCTGACATGTTTAGGAACCATAGAAATGATGACATGTCATAGCAGGTTCCAGGCATTCTCCAATGTTGCTGGAATGCTTCTCCTTTGTTGGAAAGCCTGGAGGGTTCCAGGGACACTAAAGAGAGGTTTCATTAAGCACATAGGTGCTGCTTCCTCTCTGTGACCTTCTGGTACTCTTCATAAATGGGACCTGCTTTGAAAAAAAAGGTAACCAAGGACATGAGAGTGTGGTGATGACTTCCATATGTTACTTTGAAAGTAGTGCACCAAGGAGATTCTGTCACTCTCGAATGGTCTGGGTGGAGCTCAGCTCTTCTGGACCTAACAGAGGCTCCCCACAGGTGTCAGCAGAGCCAGGATTACATTCTCTGGTTTATGTATCAACTATATGGTGCAGTGCTTGATATTTTCTGATATTTTAGAGTACGAAATGTGTGAACATACATGGATTGTCTAAAGTATAAGGCACAAGTGGCCTCTTTTGGTTTGATATAAACTTATATAAATGTTTTTAATTTTAATTTTTTTCTATTATGGAATAATCACACAATTAAATGAAAATGTTAAAATTAGTCTGTAATGGGTACTAGCTAAGCTACACAAGACTCTGGATTTTCTCTGAGTCTTGGTAATGCAAATTATACATGAAATGCCTTTGTCTTTGTACTTAAATATTCTAAAGCTTAATCAATGCAACAGCCTTGTCCCTTGAGATAGGATACATAAGAAGCTTTGTAAATGATATTTCATTTGACTAGGACAGGACATTCATCCTCCTGAATTATAGTCTGGTGGAAAGAAGATGATGAATTTAATGGAATATATGCATATTTGCTACCTCTGTTATTAAAGAATAGCTGGGATAGTCCATCATCTCCAATTTTTGCAGGAGATAAGAATGAGTGGACACCCCCACAACTTAATTCTGAGTTTCAAAGACAACTCAATATGATTTTCTGCCTCTTCTCCCTTCTAAACCTGTTACTGAGACAGAGCTATTGCTTATACTAATATATAATGCACAAGAGAAATACACTCTAAAACATTTCAGCTGTTTGGTTAAGGAGATTAGCACATACATGCACAAGTGTATTCTTTATGAGATTGAGTGTATTACACTGGTTTTAGGTAAAGAGTATTTCCAGGTATTTCCATGGTATTTTCACATATCCTACCAAGAGTGGCTGGCACTAGTTGTAACAAAAGATAGTAGCTTTGTTAAACAGTGAGAGACAGGCACCATGATAAGTTCTGTAAAATGATTGTAGGATTATGCAGTGTATTAGTCTGGACTTGCCAAACCATCAGTATAGTCATAAGCCTATAATTTTTAAGTTTAAAAAGTGTTTTTATGTTATTTAAGGTTCCTGATACAGAAAGGAGCACAGAGGCACAGTGCCCAGATACCAGTGGGGTTACCCAAAGCTCAGTTTTAGGGCCAGTGTTCTTTAATGCTTTTATAAGTTATCTGTGTGCATGTACCTTGAGTAAATTTGCTGGTGATTCTGGTAGCTGTGGAGTCCACTGAGGGTAGAAAGATGTTGCAGAGAGATCTACATAGACTGGAGAGTTGGACAACCACCAACTAAATGAAATTTAACAAGAGCAAGTTCTGGTTTCTCCACCTGGGATAGAAAAATCACAGTTATATATACAAGTTGGGGGATAAGAAGTTAGAGAGTATCCCTGCAGAAAGAGGTCTGGGGTCCTGGTCAATGGCAAATTGACATATGAGTCAACAGTGGGCCTTGGCAGCCAAAACAACCAACCATATCCTGGGGCACATCAAGTCCAGCATCACTGGCTGCTCAAGGGAGGTGATTGTCCCACTTTTGAGCCTGCACAGGTGTGGCCTCACCCTGAGTACTTGTGCAGTTTTGGGCTCCAATATAAGAAGGACATCACACTCTTAAATTGTATCAAAAAGAGAGTGGCCAAGATGGTGAAAGCTTCCAAGGGCAAGATTTATGAGGAGCAGCTGAAGACACTTGGCTTGTTCAGTTTGGAGAAGAAAAGTCTGAGAGGTGACCTCATTGCAGGCAACACCTTCCTCAAGGTGGGGAGTGAAAGGGAAGGTGTTGATCTCCCTCTGGTCACCAGTGATGGGATACAAGGAAATACAATTAAGCTGTGTTGGAGGAAGCTCAGATTGGATACCAGGAAAAGGTTCTTCATGGAGAGGATGGTTATTCATTGGAACAGGCTCTCCAGGAAAATGACCTCAAGCCTGCCAGAGTTCAAGGAGTATATAGATGATGCTCTTAATCATATGGCTTAGTTTCGAGGTAGTGCTCTAAGGAGCAGGGAGGTGGACTCAGTGTTCCTTAAGGGTCCCTTCCAACTTGAAATATTCTATGATTATAATAAACACACAAAGATGAAAGAATAATTTCAAATCTCACAGCTGATGCTTCTATTTGGCACTCAATACTTTTTCTCCCATCATCTTATCCACCCTCATTGCACCTTTCCCACAAGATCTCCTAATAGCAATCCACTCTTGGTTCTGGGAAGAAGAACAGAAATGAGCAAGGAAAAGCTAAATTTCATCAGAAATTTTCAGCTACAGGAAATTTTTCAGCTACTGCTTGACATATTGCAGATAAAGGGGAGCTCATTCTGCTGGTGTTTATCAATGTTGAAGAGGTATGTAATTGCATAACACAGCAACCTGCCTCTCAGAGTAATGACAGTTTTGATTTTTGTCTCTATTAGGGAGAAATAATCTGTTATTCTAACAGATCATGGAATTAAGGACCACAAGAACATGAACAGGATGAAGGAAACTTTTAATTTCTACTTATTTTCATGTCAGTAGATGAGGCCAAGCAGCCTTCTGTAAGGATACTAGAGCAGGATTTAGATAACCTCAGTTCAGTTTCATGTTCTTGCAGAAAATTCTCACAGGATGATTGGTGTGCTTGCCACAGAGTGGTTTTAATCTTTCTTCAGGTCCTTAGAAAATTACATTTCAAAGTCTTGGGGAAAGGCCAGCTCTCTCAGTGGTCAATGTAATTTCTTTTTCTGCTTGACCAAAAACACAATTTCATATACGCAGCTGCCTAATGAATGGCAAAGTAATCTTGACATAGTGTTGATATTCATTAACATCTAAAGCACTGCCTATGATAAGACTAATTTTGGATTTCAGATTGTGGTTTGATCGTAGTTTAAGCCCAGCTGACAACTAAGCCCCCCACACAGTCCTGAACTCACTCACTCCCACTGGTGTGAGGGGGGAGCAAATCAGAAAAGTAAAACTGAGGAAACCTGTGGGTTCAGATAACGACATTTTAATAGATAAAGCAAAAGCCACACACACAAACAAAGCAAAACAAGGAATTAATTCAATGTTTCCCATGGGCAGGTTGATGTTTAGCCATTCCTAGGAAAGCAGAGCTCCATCAGGTATAACAGTGATTTGGGAAGACAAAGAATATCACTGCAAACCTGTCCCCTCCTTCCTTCTTCTTTCCCCAGCTTTGTATGCTGAATGTGATGCCATACAGTATGGAATATGTGTTTGTCAATTTGAGGTCAGTTGTCACAGCTGTGTCCCCTCCCATCTCCTCAAATAGCCCCAGCCTTTTTGCTGGTGGGATGGGGTGAGAAACAGAAAGGTCCTTGATACTGTGTAAGCGCAGCTCAACAATAATTAAAATATCCCTGTGTTACCAGCAATGTTTTGGTCACAGATCCAAAACACAGCCCCATATCAGCTACTAACTCTATCCCAGTCAAAACCAATGCAGCAGATTACAACTATTCTCTATTCCAACAACACTGCACTTTGCACTCATCTAAATAATCTTCTTCCTTACCTTCCTCAGGCATCTGTCTACCAGTCATGCCACAGTTTTGCCAGTGTACTTACTGTGTCTACACGTGAGGAGCATCTGCTCCCCCAGACGTGTTGAACATGGATTGTATTGCTGCATACTCCTGATTGCAGAAACAAGGCTGGCAGGAGGCTGTAGACCTGGCCTGAAGCTCTTCAGCCATCTGGTGCTTGCTGGCTTTGTAATCCCAGACCATGCCAAGATTTATAACAAAAGCTTTGGTTTAACAGATAAAAACAATTGACAATAGTGTCTTTTTGCACAGGAATGCAAAAATCAGAGAGCATGGTTTCTTTCTGCTGACAGCTTGCTCCAGTCCCATCTGGTATTCTGTGTGCTCTGATTGAACCCATATACCATTAGAGGCAGAGGCACATGCTAACAGTTGCTGTCGTTGTGATCCAAATAAAACTAGCAAGATCTTTCCTGAATTGTAACTTTGTGCTGCTTGAATGTCTTCTATTTTTCTGCCTGAATCTGGAAGTTTCTTCCCCTTCTGTATTTTAAATACCTTCCTTTTTTTTTTTTAAAGACTGCATGATGAATTTAATTACATCAGACAGATAAGTAGGAATTTCAGTAGGATTTCAACTTGTAGACTTTGTATGTGAGTTACTTTGAATATTGTTTCATCACATTATGGAAGGTTTTTTTTGTTTCCAGGAGCAACACAATTAAAGAGATTGTCCTTTGAGGCGAAAAAAAAAAAAAAAACCCTCACCTTCTGTTTTCCTTTCTCATCCATTTAGATTACAGTTCTACAGATTTTTAACAAAAAATTCTGATATCTTCATGTATGTTTCTTCAGCTTAATCTTTGCTGAGTACACGACCTGGATGACGTATGAGTTTAATTTCTGCAAAATTTATTCAATCCTAGGTAAAAAGACAGATGTAATACAAATTCTTTGCAGGATAATCTATTACCCTGCAAACTTCCTGATATCAGTGGAAAAGGATTTTTATATTGCTACTTACATGCCACTTCCTGATGAGCCCCAGATACACTGAAGATCCCGATTTGTGACTCCTACTTAAGATTAGCCCATTTGTTTCATATGAGAAAGGGCTGAAATTGCCTGACCTATTTTTTATTAAATTTCTTTCTCACTTAACTGTAGGAAACTTTTCTCTTTTTCTTTTTTTCCCTTTCCCATCCTATTCCTCCTCATCTAGCTATTGATTTACAATCGCTGCAGGGCCAGCATTTCTCAGAATATGTAACAAAGTGTGATGTTTAACCAAAAAGAAAATAATAAAGGGAAAAAAGACTTCCAAATCAAGCTTTTGTGATAAAAGCCAGGTGAAAAAATCTGTCATGGCACACTATAAAATGCAGGTGTTCTACAGTGGATGTTCAATGAACATTACATGATGTCTCTTGCAGAGAGGATGGCTTCTCCTGCAGTGGTGTTGCTAACTCCCGGGCCTGGCAGACCTGCATTCACACATCTGTTTTACCTTCCCTCCAGTGACTGATGAGAAGTCATTTGTCCGTTCTGTCCCCTCGCTCTCTATGAGTCTCCCTGAGGTTTTGTGGTCAGGTTTCGGTTTTTTGTTTTATTTTTCGTTTGGTGTTTTTAATGCAGAGGGAGTAAGTTGGAAAGCTGTGCCTTGGCCCTACAGTGACAGGTTTTGCTGTTACCCTGTACTGCTCTGAACACAACCATGGGGGCAGGAGATATTCTTTTTTTCTGGCCTCTGACATTTCATTTCTTTTGCTACGATATACTTGATAGAAACCCTGTTTTTTCAAACTTCTTTAAAGACAGCAAATTCCAGTAACTTAGAAAACTTAGTCAAATCAAAACATTTTTTAGCCAGCAAGAGAAAGATATGACAGGGGAAAAAAGGGATTTGAACAAGAAATAGGTCTGTCTCACACTGCAATCTCTCCTGTAAAAACAACTTTGCCCAATTATCTTTTTTTCTGGGTTGGAGAAGAGATTTTGCTTTATACTCTTGATTTAATGTGGCCTCTGTGTGTATCTCTCATTGCCTCAGAAAAGGAAAGAATAAATTTTGGAGTTTTGTAGGAAACTTATTTTAGAACAAATGCAGTGGTGTCTTAACATTGGCATGTAGGGGTTGTAAGTACATGTTCATTACCAACAAAAGAGAAACACATTACCCTTTTTTCTGGAGCTGACATCTTAAGTGAACTTAAATACTTCGTCAGGGCTTAGGTTCTTTTTAGGTAAGTTTCTATAAGACCAGGAAGCACCAGGATGACAAAAGTCACATTGACATTTTATAAGGTCCGTGATGGGATAACACTATGTGTATGAGGCTTTTCATCTATGCTTTCTTTAACAGCTACATTTCTATTTGCATTTAATGCGATTATATATTTCTCAGAATCAGCCACTGTATAACTACCCAGAATAGAAGAATGTTCAAGAGAGATTGCTGGTATTTGTTGCTAAACTTGCATCAGTTTTGAACATAAGTTTTAAAAGTTCAAGTGCTAGAAGAACTGCTAGTGTGATGCTCACTATTAATGCTTCAGGACACAGAGGATAAATCATCTTACTGTGACTGAAAGTGCTGCAGTGATAACATTATCCCTCAGTAAAGTAAGAACATATTTTTACTTATTGTCACTTGACAAAGCTGATATCATAGACTTTCTCCTCTGCAGTTTTTAGAAGAAAGTTACTTGATTTTTTTTTCCACCGATAATTTCTGTGGAGAAATGTATATGTAGAGAAATGGCTTATTTTGTCCTTCAAACACAATGAATAGTTTTGTTCAGCTCTCTACGTGCAATAATACTGCCTGTGACTGTGAAAAGGCGAAAACGCATCAACTTCACTGATTTCTATCTTTACCTCATGGAAATGTGGCATCTGAAATCTGCTGTCTATTTTTCTAAACATATATATAGAAAGCATGTAAATTAATGTATGCTGATACCATATTTCTATAGTGAACGACATAGCTGAAACTTTTATTTTCACGTTGTCCTTTAGCTGGATGTATTATTGGTAACATGCATTAGAACTTACTCCTTAGACATGCAGAAATGAGGGAGACTTGGGAATGCAGAAATGAGGGAGACTTGGGAATGCAGAAATATCCACGCGTGCCTCAAGAAGAACACTAGCCACTGAAGTTCATTAATGTAACAATATTTTCTACTAGATATAGTAAATTGAGAAGTTAGTAATTTCTTTTTAAATCTTTGATGACTTGCTACAGCCCTATCAGCCCTATTCAGGCTTTGGATCTTAAAATAAGCTCAAGTAAAACTAGTATTCTTCTGTGCTTAAAAGAGAAATGTTTCTATCATTTTTTACCTGATGGTGGTTACTCCAAGGGGAAGAAATGTAAACATGGTATATAATCTTTTTATCTACCACCCTCTACAGAATCAAAAATGAGCAGTTGGTTGGCAGCGGCTGAAAAACAAAAACCTGTTATTTTCAATTCTTTGCAGCATGTGTTATTTCAAAGGTGAAACACCATACCAAGTTTGAAAAAAAAGTTGTTAGGGTTAGGGAGAAATGACCATACAGGAGTATGACTGAAAACAACCCATAAGTTATCCTGCAGAGAATCCCAGATATTAAGAATACTAGCTGAGAGAGGGGAGCTGAAGGGTAAGATATGTATCACTTGATAGACAATATTTCCAACAGTACAGTTCATTATGTGATCTTAAATTCTAATGATTTCTACACAAGGTGTCATTTAGGGTTTTGTTTTTCAATGCAGGAGTACTAGACAGCTGAATGTACAGCACTGATAAAGTAAAACAAAACCAAAAGGTCTTTTGCAGTTTCAAGAGGCAACTACCATGTTCACTTAGAGAACCCTACATTGAAGCCTTATCTTCTCAAGTACTTTGCTTTAAACCAATAGTAATATTTAGAACAAAATGCTCAAACAATTTAAAATCTCTGAGCCAAGTTCCCTGCTTTGGCAAAAATGCACTCAAGGAATATTTAGCACAGAGAGCGAAGTTAGAAAACGTCACTTTTTAATTTGATCTTTATGAAATACTTACCTGTTTCAGACAACTAACATGAGCTAAGGGATTATAAGACACCTTTGAACTTGGATTTTTTTTTCTTCTAAGAGAGCACCTGCAGGTGCAGAAAGCTGGATAGCACAGAAATACCTGAGACACAAGTATATAATCCAAGAATTTACTAATAGCGGATTTCAGTAAATCCACCAGCACTTAGATTAGAGTGAAGGAGAATGACGGTCTGAGGATATTTTTTACTTTTTGTCATTGATAATTCAGACATGTAAAGTAATTTGGATTAAAATAAAAACAACATCAAATATTTATGTTTAATTACCCAGCATAACAGAAGGGACTCAAAGGTGACTGTATGTCTTTTGTGAAGTTAGAAATAGTCTTACATGAGACATCTAAAGGTCTTCGGACACAGACAAACTAAAATTAAAACTACTAGTACTTATATTAAATATCTGCAGTAGGACAAAAAAAATAACCACATATCAATATTGTCATGATCTCAACAATACTATATTTCAAAAGATGTCAAAATAAATACAAGCAGAAATATTTTTTAAAAATCATTATATTTTGGCAAAACTTTAAAGTTATATTTTTCTTATGATTTTGTGTGAGGGAACATCATTTTTCCTTGACCTACATCTTGTTGAGAACTTCAGGAAAAAATTACTATATTTTTACACTGAATCAGAATTTCAAAATCTAAGGGACTTCTGTTGTTGGGTTGATTTGGCTTTTTTTGTGAATTATGTTTTGGTTTTCCCTACTTGATACTTTAAATACCACATTTATGAGAGCCTGTGCTTTAACTTAAATAATATAGGAATTCTCCAACTCTGTGTAAAGGGAAATATTTTGAAAAACATAATCAGGAGGCCTTCTAAGCTTAAGCCAGTACAAATACAGCAATAATGTTTTAGTTTTGTCTAGTCTTTTATATAATGTTCTCCACCTTATGATTCAGAATATTGTAAAATTGAAAATGAAAAGTTTGTATTTTAAAGGTAGGGGAAAACATGAGTCAGTGTATCTCTAAAATACCTTCTATGTGATGTATTTTGCTTTTCAAGAGCATAGTTTGTGTTATAGTAGAAAGAGACAGAGAATGAGCTATTCACTGCTAATTTGGGACCTATACCTTTGTCACTGTCTGCAGGTGTAGGATCACTGAATTTGCAGCTCAAAAGGTAAGTTCAATGCACACAGAGAAGATTTCAGTTTCAGCATGAGCATACTCACACAGAAGAGAGAGAAATGCCTGCCTTTCATATTGTATTAAAGTTATAAATTCATGTAAGTATTGTTTAATATATATTTTACTTGCGTTCATCTAATTAACTGCATCTGGTGCAACTGTGGTTCACCCCAGGACAAAGAAAATGAAGCAGAATGGCACTGCTGGATGATCCACCCAATGAGCAGAAAAAGGCAAACATCTGTTCTCCTTTCCTGATCCTCTTTATAGTGTTTGATCTGACTGATTTGCATATCCTACCACCTCCCTTTAAAGGAAAAGTATATTCCAAATGGCTTCAGTCCCATCCTGTGTGCTGCAGCTGGAACCTGGATATCCTATTACTGGGCTACTAACAAGGAACAAATGCTGACATGTTTTTAAAATTTACAGGGAACCTTCAGGGGACCTGGGAGTGTGCCATTTAAGCCTGCCTCCCTACTGCAATGTGCAGACACATGATTTATGTCAAGGTTGGCTCAGTGTTTGTATGAGATATACTCATGAATAAAAGAAGTCAGTGCAAGGTAAGACAGAAGACCTCAGAGATCCAGAAAGTGACTGCTATTGTGCAGTCTCTTTGGAATTGAATTTATGGTCTCTCTTTTATCACCACCAAAATGACACTCAGGAGAGTGAAAACACTACCTTCAGGCCAGAGGTCAAAATTGGCATGACCTCCTTTTATTCAAGAATGAAATATTTATCCTATGAAGGAGTTGAAACTTACCGGTAGGCCAGTGTCCTAGGAGCTAAGAATTGTTACATATTTTAGCAGTTTCTCCTCAGATAATAAGTACAGCTGTGGGTTTTTTCTAACTTTACCCATCTAGACAAACAAATGGATATCTGCATATGAATTTTAATCAAGAATATAGAAGCTCAGAATAATTAAAAAACATAACAAAACAAAGCAAAACAAACAAAAACCAACAAAACAAAAAACAACAAAAAAAACACCATCAACAAGAAAACAAACAAACAAACAATCCACAAACCCAGAAAAGTTTACCAAGAAACTTCAGCAAAGACACTACGTACCTTTCTCAGCTTGGTGAGTTGATTCATGTATGTAATGTATGCCTGTTATGGTTTGAGCCTG
>WBMZ01002087.1:1472-19289 GCA_013400975.1 Atrichornis clamosus
AGGGGCAGAATTAGGGGCAGGATGCAGGGGCAGGATGCAGAGTTGGGATGCAGGGGCAGGATAGAGGGTTGGGATGCAGGGACAGGATGCAGGGGCAGGATTAGGGGCAGAATTATGGGCAGGATGCAGGGGCAGGATGTAGGGGAGGAATGCAGGGTCGGGATGCAGGAGCAGGATTAGGGGCAGAATTAGGGGCAGGATGCAGGGGCAGGATACATGCCGTGTCACACTGCACACCAGCCTGCTGCCGTTCAAGGCAGGGTAAGTGCCACTTCTGTCCCTGCTGCAGAAGCTTAGAATGACTGGAGAAAAGAAAATTCCCTCTCACAAGCTGCTTGAAGGGTGGGAGTGACCACAGCACCCGCAGCTCTGCAGGTCCTGCCTTTACCACGAGCCTCAGCCAAAGGCCCTGATTCAAATAATCCAAGAAGACAGGTCCGTGTTAGATCCCAGCACGCTTTTTGGAGGAGTCCTTCTCCTCTGCAGTGATTTTTCCTGCCACCCATCGGGCTTGACTTTGCTGTCAGCATTGGATTTCAGCTTGGACGTTTGCACTGCAGCTGCTGGCCAGGTTCAGCTCCATGTGATCAACTCTAGGAAAGAAACTTTCAGGGTGAAACACAAAACTTTAGTGCATTACCAGTGATGCTCTGGCATGACTCCTTGGTGTTCATTAATGCCAGGCAAGTTTCAAGTACCCCAGAGCTATTTCTTTTTGTCTAATGAATCGATGCAGAGTAAGAATCACAGTTTGTCTCCTTTCTGTGTAGCAAACACACCAAACCCAGGTCACAAACTGAGCTGAAGGGGCTTGATTACCTTCCTTCATTGGTATCAAATGCAAATTGCACCAAAGCCATGGAGTCACAGGGGGTGTGAGGGGAAAGGCTGAGCCACAGAGCTTTGCAAGTCACTCTGGAATATAGAGGCTGTCTTTGGATAAAATTCCCCTGCAGTGTGAACGTCTCCACTGCCTTGGTGCTGCATCCTACTGTGGGAAGGAGGGGACTGAGCCCAGACCAGAGAGTTTCAAATTCCTTCAGTTCCAAGTCTTTCTTACACCTCCCTTCATCTGTTCAATTATCACCCATTTGGAGAGAGATCAGCAGGCAAGCCTTGCCCTCCACCAGTAATTATTGGATTTAGCTACCTGCCAGCAGCAATCCATGCAGTGCTGTGATGGGAAGTAAATATTCCCTGGCTCCTTTCCAGCACCCCAAGTATTATTTTGTACTCTAGTAATCATACAGAAGCTAATTAGTTATTTAAATATGCTGGGATTATTTATTCCATTATTTAATGGTCTGACAGTTCTCACAGGACATTTGTTTGATGCTGCTTACTTCAGTTGATGGTCTTTGACAGCAAAATGCTCTGCTGCTGTCAGGGGGAATAAGGCAGAGCAAGGTGGGCATTTGGGGGTTTTAACCTCCAGAAAACACTCCCAGGGCAGGGCTGGGGCTCCAGAATGCTGAACTGCTCCCAGTGCTTGCTGTCCCTGCAGCCAGGACACAGGACATCCATGCCAAGGAAAGGAAGCTGAAATAAAAACTCCTGAAAGAGAAACACAAACCTAGGGCCCTCCCTTGTATCTATCTAATAAAACTATCTGAGGGAAAATTCAAATGCAATTTTTTTCTGTATTTCTCATAACAGCAAGAAATCACATTGGAACCAAAGCAGTGTTTGATTTCATTCTCTGTCAGCAATACCAGAAATATCAAATTGAACAAAGTGAGACTTCACTGACACGTTTACAGAGCTCAGAAATGTCTTTGAAAGGTGTAATTTTGTTTAGTAAAATGGAATTTCAAACTTTGTACATACAGAAAGCTAAGACAGGAGAATTCAGCTGGCTGGCCTGCACTCAGACACCGTCATTCAGGAAGGGAAAAACACTGTAAAGAATTATTAGTAAAAGTATTTACAGGAATTTGGAAAATCTGAATATATACAAAACTGTTTCTGCAGACAGGAGCTTCATCTCCTCAGAGAGTAGAGCCACTTCTCTGCCCTCTGCCTCCCCGAGGCCCTTCCCTACCCTCGAGTGGCCAAGGGAACAGTGGGATCTCACAGAGCTACCTGTTATCACAAGCAAAACTCAGCAGAGTAAGGCATCATTTTATATACAAATGATTTGTGTGTCTTGTGTGTATAACATACAATGCTATGTAAGGTACACTGTTTGCAGGCTAAACTCTGCATTCCCACCTGGATAAAACCATCCCAGGAGGCGAGGACTAGCACAGGGAATCACACACACTTTATCAGATACAAGAAGAGCTCGAGCATCCAGGCACTGGAGCTTCCACAGCCTGTCAGAGGATACCCCTGCAGCCCTCTGCATCAATTAGGATTTAACTAATGACTCATTTATGCCGTGAAAGGAACACAGTGGGAGGAGGCCGTGACCCCAAGCCTAATGGAGAGATGTGGCCTGTACTGCAGGATGAAGAGCCAGCGACTGTCAGCTGAGGACTGACACCAGGATGAACAGTGTTTGCTTGGACAAGAGCCCTTTGTTGGGCAGCCCACGGAGGGGGTTCCGTTTCAAGCCTAAAGAGGTGTCTGGTTACTCTCTCACTTGGAGATAAGGTACCTGAATGTCTTGTGCAAACACAGAGGGGCCAGAGGGAGAGCAAAACTTTGTGGAAAAAGGCCCTTGGTTGCACACTGTCAAAAGGGAGAATGTTCTAAGGAAATACGCAAACAATTCCCCCTGACTTTTGTTAGCACTGATGGAAAGTGGCAACGTATAAAAACGAGCTTTACGGCTTGCCAGAGCTTGGCTGGGAGGGAACAGATGGCCAATTCATCCCCACCAAACCTGGCACTCCCAACAAAAGAAACAATATGTGTTTGGCTGCCCTAATTTCTCCCCCAGGTATCCCGGCAGGTGACTGGGATGTCTGATGACAAGAATGTTTTGACTTGTGCTCCCCGAGGGCAAAAGTTCCTTGTTTCTGTGGCCTTGCCATTGTTTTGCCCAATCACCCACTCTTCTGCAGCACTCTGGGGGGTTTCCCCAGATCCAGAAGACAACAGCAAACCTGGATGACACCCACCCGTATCCACCACGTACAGGGACTCCTGTTTTCACAGGGAGACTCATTCCAGGAGTCTCACAACCAGTCTGCAAACATCTATTCCCCAGTCCTGCAGTTGCACACAGCACATCCCAGGGATGCTTTGCTGAATGCAACTGGCTGTAAAAATTCCAAGATTAGACTGAGAGATCCAAAAACAAGTTGGCTACCCCAGTATGTTTTCACATTTAATGTTATTTCCCAGGCATAACCTTGATTCCCAGTTTTATATTTTTCTACACAAGGGATAAGCTGCTCCACTTTCCCACAGAGAGAGTCTGAGGGCTGCACCACGATGGCTTGCACGTGGGAATGAGGGCAAGGGAAGGGGAGAGATCCTTCTCACACTGATCAGCGTGCATGGGGCTCATGTCTTAGAGCTGAAGGAGAGAGCTATGGTTGAATCAAACACAAAATTATGTCTCTGGATGGAATACATCTTTCCCCAGTTCTTCCACAGTACAGCTGGACCACGGCCCAGTCTGACACTGACCAAGATCCTTAAAATTTGCAAGTCTTGTGAAAACAGAAGGGAGCTGTGGCTCACCAATGCCTTTAATATTCTCAGGATGGGCAGTGTGTACCCATTAGCCACCAGCAGGACTCCCAGACTTGAAAACTGCACTATTAATATTCTGCTGCCTGTGCTTTTCTTTGTAAAAACAGCAGAGCAAATTAAGAACCAAATCTAAAAGACATTGGAGGCTGCTGCCCGATCAGGAACAGAGGAGAGGTTCCTATGACCTCCGCAAGATTAAGTATTTTGGAAAACCCACACTACAGCTCTACAAGGAGTCCACCCTTAACTAAAATTTGTCCGGCCACACAAATGGTACTCTACCATACACTGATGAAGAGGCCAGATCATTAAGTTGAAGTAAAAATCATTGGTTATTAAAAGCCATTAACTGGAAAACTTCTAGAGAAATATTATTAATGGGTCAAATTCAAGTGATGCTTTAAAGAAACTGATTTTTGTTTGTATTAGTGATGCCTTCAGAGAAGCTTTAACGGGTTAACTAAGGATTTTATCCATAAGCTATTATATTAGGAAATACAATGTTATATTCCCCACAGAGCAAAAGGTTGTTTTGTCTTATTAGTAAATATTGACTAAAAAACACTGATTAAATGAGTGTTCCCATGCTGCTGACTCAACCACATCCGTGTTTGTTCCCTTAAGAGAGCATTACACACACTGAACATACGTCCAGAGGAATCCATCATTAGACATATGTTTAGGATATTATCTTTTCCAGCCGAAAATCCAGGCTTTCAGAGAGAAACCAAGAGCCAAGACAAGTTGTTAGACTTGGTTATCTCACAGAGGCGCAGCAGAACAGGTCACATCCCAGCCTTACCAAAGAACATTGCCATATTCACATATTTTAAGGAATTTCTAGAGAAAAAAATCTAATTATTTTTATTTCTCATCTCATTATTTTATGCTGTGGCTATCTATAGGGAAATGGAACAATCTTGCAATTAAAAATACAAACCTGAACCTGCGTGATCTTAGGTAAATAATCTCCAGCCTGGATTTAAAGATCCTTAATGAAGATGCAGAGCAGGGATACTTTAGAACAGGCCTCGATGTTTCCCTGCCACCAGTTTCAAGGGAATTGAAACCTATAACCTGTCTCACTTAAACCTTGCAACAGTGAGTGGAACAAGGCCTAAATATCTTTAAAATGCTTGGGTTGGACAGATTTTCAACACAGCTGAGCTCAAATTTCCCCTGTTCAGCAGGATCCGTGCACACGCAGCCAGAGCGCCGGGCCCGGGGCGCACAGCTCTCCAAAGGCTGCCCAGCATTTTTGGGAATCTCGCCCCTTCCTCGTGTTCCCGGGTGAAAGATGAGCTGCTTGGAAAGTCCAGCTTTCCTTGCTGTAAAACAAGGCTCCCAACACGCTGCTGATTCACACAGGCTTGGGAAATCGAGAACTGTCCAGAGCTCAGGCCTTCAAAGGGTGCTTGAGAGGAGAAAACAAGGCCAGTCGGCCTCGCTGCACTTCCCATCCCATCAAGACTCCTTATTTCATTAAACAAGGGCTTTTTTCCCATCTCCACATGTTTCTATGACTAGGCAATTTAACTCAAAATATTTTAAACTACTGAGGGAGAAAAGCTGCTACAGACCTTCAAGTCACAGCCTGGGAGCAATCTGGGAGGTCATTGTTAGCAACTTTACCGTAAATTATTCCAGCTTATAGAGAAAATAGTGGGATCTAAAAGTCTTCAGATCTACTTTTTGTTTCAAAAATGTGGACAATGACAGTTAGATGTACACAGACTGAATTATTCTAGCCTAAAATTTCTCT
This sequence comes from Atrichornis clamosus, assembly GCA_013400975.1. NCBI lineage: Eukaryota > Metazoa > Chordata > Aves > Passeriformes > Menuridae > Atrichornis > Atrichornis clamosus. The sequence continues at coordinate 6,880 of WBMZ01002087.1, forward strand.
GTGTGATCCTAATACTATTAGTTCCTAGCAGGCTTTTGAGAAAGAAAATTGAAGTACTGAAGACAGTTATTAACCAAGAGTTATATTCTTGGTTCTGAAAAAGTTTTATGGCCCTTAATTTTGAAGCTTGTCTTATGTGATGGACCAAAACCACGTGTGATTTAAGAAGGGAGCTCAGGTGGATTTTGGCAAAAATGGATGATCTGAAGGATAAACCCACCAGTGCAGGCACCAGATGTGCAGGAAAAGAAGAAATACCACAGGTAGAACATCTAAAAAAATAATGCAGCAAAGGTTGGCTGCCGCTCCAGGCCTGCAAGTCTGTGCAACAGCCAGAACTTTAGGGTGTGATATTCTTTCTGTAGGTGAATATATAGGGAAATCACTCCAGCCAGTTCCTGTGTGTCCCTATCACTCGGAGAGGAGGGAAACATGTCCAGGTCTTTGAGCTGCCTCAGACCTGGCCCCCTGTGCCAGAGGGATCACCTGATGCCTGAGCTGACACCAAGCAAAGCCGTGGGAAGAGGGATGAAGGTGGATGTGCAGCTTGTCCATCACGAAGAGAGCCAGGCTGGGGCAGGCCAGTGTGTCCCTCATTCAACATTGTGTCTCCTGAAGCTGCCAGTGCAAGTCCCACAGGCTGTAAAATTCTACAGACTCTGTTTTGTTAGAGTGGTTGTTCTGTCCGCTCCCACTTGTTGTTATAGGTGCTACATGGGGTAACAAATAAAGTGAAATTAGGCAGTGTCACTCACTGAAATGGGCAATCCCTGCTGGCAGCTCTCCTGCTCAGATTGTGCCCACCCTCTTTAAAGAGAGCACTCATTATTTCACTGATAAAAACACAGCCCTGTGCCAGTGTGCTGGTTCCTCTTGGTGAGACCCAGACAGGGACCTGAGCTCTCACCCCAGCTCCACACGTCTGATCCAGATCCAAATCCAAACCTTCATTTCAGGTTTGATTCCCCCTTACGTAGGTTAGAATAAGGAAGGACTGGGCTATGAGAGTGAGGCTGTTCCAAACTCCCTGTGAGGACCAGGAGCATCAGTCCTTGGCAGTAAGGGTGGCAGAGAACTGCTCTGGAAAACATGGCAAGAGCTGCAGAAGCCATCCAGCTCTTTGCCTGCATTACCTGAACATGGAATTCAACTACTCTGGGGACATTAGAGTAGGGATATCATTAAAAAAATTGGAGCTTGTGTGCTCTTGGTTTAGCTGCTACCAATCAATTCTCATTGGACAAGGGTCTGGGTCTGTCTCCTGCCCTTGCAGGCTTTAGTCCCTCCTTGCAGCCATCCCCCCTGCACATCCTCCTACATCCCACTGCCCTCCCCAGCACTGCCCTGATGAAGGAAGGGTGCAAAGCCCAAGTGTTTCTGACCTCACCTAGACATGGATGACCCTGGTGTGAGCCCCTGTCACCACTCCAGCAAAACAGACTCCTGTGTACCAGTCACCCTATCATCTTCCTTTTTTCTTACATGAACTTTGGGGAGGTTTTCTCACCATTTTGAAGTTCAGGAACCTTCAGGTCAGCATTTTTTGTCACTAGAGAGATACAAATTCTGTCCACAGTGAAATAAGCAATTTGTAGATTTGGGGGTTTTTTTCCAATTAAATAAGAAAACCTAAAACTAAAAAATTCACCAAATCTATAAAATTCCTTCTTGAAAAACCATGTTTAAAATATGATAAGCCTTTTCTGATGAAACTTATTAATAGCATTCCTTTTTAGAGTACCTGAGTGATGCTCAGTGGTGTCTCAACCACCAGGATATCCACCAGGACATCTTGCAGTTCCCCAGATGTGCAGCGATGGTGGCAGGCCCTCTGTAGCTACTTGTGAACGAGAAAATCACAGCTCTCCAGGCTCCAGGGGCTGCCAAGACAAGGATTGAGGTGGAGCTGTGTGACACAACCTGTTGGGGTGAGCTCCATGTGCCACGGGGAGAGCGGGGCCAGGCCCAGCTCTCTGCTGCTCCAACGTGCTCATTACAGGCCTCAGGCATAATTACAGGAACCCTGGGAACGTGAGGGAAGGGACAAGTACAATCCTCTGTAAAATATGTCCCAGCTGGAGCATGACTTCATGGCCATTGATCAACCTGGGAGTGACCTGATCCAGACTCTCAATTACACCAGACAGCAAAAGGGAACAAGGTCTGCACTGAGCTGCCATGGGCAGGCATCTGCCAAGAATTTCTTCTTGTTCTAGGACACTGCCAAGCCTCTCTAGAACTTTTCTAAAAAGAAAACCCAATGAGGGCCTTCTTTCCAAGGATACTGGAATACTTTATGCCCATAAGACTCAGCTCCTGAGGTAGTTAATAGCTGCTGTACTTCTTGTTCAGGTAGAAAAGTTGAGACTCAGAGTGGCTGAAGTGTGACACCTGAAACTGTCACCAACTTAGGCAACTGCCTCTATGTACATGTATAATTGTGAAAAAATCATGCTGAGTGGCAGGCTTTCCTTCTCCCATTTACCCAACTTATAAGCAGCATAAGCAATGAGATGAATAAAGTCATATAATCAAGTATTAAAGGCAGCAAATACATAGGGGAAAGTAAATTATAAAAGCTTCTCTACTACAGACACCCAGCAGGAAAAATGCCCTTTGCAGCTAGGTTGTGCAGCTTGGAAGTTTTCAAATTCAGATGGCAAATCATGAAGTAAATGAAACACACACAAAAATGTTGTGTTTAAAAAACAAATTTTGGACCTTGGAGATTTCCTGAGCTAAAGTAGAGTTAGAAAATATTGTAATGTGTTTGGAAACAAATTTAAAACTTACACTATCTTGTAATAATTTTGAAATCTTTTGGTATGTATGAATATTTAAAAGAGGATCTAGAATGACAGACTGTTTTGTCCACATCAGAATCCCCTCAGCTACACAGAGGACCCCAAAGTTCCCAGGCAGTTTCTCCCCTCTTTCTCCCTTGCAATTCCTCAGCCCCTGGCAGGTTTTGGAGGTGGTCAGTTGTGTCGAGGGCAGTTGTGCCTGCACGTGGTGAGAAGCTGCTGTGATGGTGATGACCTTTCCTCTAGGGGTTATCACAGCTGCCCAACCTCCCCACACCTGCCCCAGGATGCTCCAACCTGCACTGTGGGATCCTCTATCCCCGTGATTTTGAGTGTGACAGGGAACAGTGTTTGCTCTACACCCCCCATGGTTGTTTACAGCCTCACTCACCTCCGTGTCCTTTCTCAGGGTGGGGATGGTGAGGGTCAGATGCCAGACTTGCATCCACTGAAGCAAGGAAAACCCTCCCCCTTTCTCAGATTTCAGCTCTACCACTTGCTCACCCACAACCCACTCCAGTCATGCAGGGACTGAGTTTCTCATCCTTCCAATAGCACTAAAAAGTGAGATCCAGCTGTTTTGTGAGGTCCTCACCTCCTTATCTCCCTTAGTGGGATGCCAGTTTGAGTGGGATTTAGAAGAAAGAGTGTAGGTTCCTCATCAAGCAAGTTTTAGGTAAAGCAGTATAATGTTTTTTAGGACTCAAAGAAAGGGTGGGATGCAGCATGAAAATTATATAAAGTTTTGAAATGCTGTAAGCCTGAGTAGGAACGAACATCAATACTCAGGAAAACTGGGGTGTGCAAACCTGTCCCAACTCCCAGGCTGAGCCAAAGGCCCTTTCCAAACCTGTCCCCTCAGCACACGCAGCCTCACGCTGCATTCCAGTCACTCAGCAGCCAACCCCACTCTCCCTCCTAGGTGTTCTCCCTCCCGTGCTGGATTAGTCCCACGCTCCCAGCACTCCACAGGCACTGACAGAGGGCAGGAGATGATGTAGAGGTGCAATCATATCAGACTAGTGAGAGTGCAAATCTATACAGCATAATGACTCTTCTATTGCATATATCAGAGCTTTGAAACTTTTCCTGGTTAAATATATAGTCTGAAAACTTCCAGCGTATATCATATCATCGGAACAACAGGCTTCCATTGTTCCCGTGGCATAAATCTCTCGCAGTCTCCTAACAGCACCTGATTTGCACCGGCTCCAGGCTGACAGAGTGTGGCACGAGGAGGGAAAGGTCTGTACATGGAAATCGACTTAGCTGTAGGAACAGCTTTTGCATTGTTCTGTACCTGCCTGTCACACGTCTGGGTGCTGACCACCGAGCTCCTGCACAGACTGCTGGGGAAACAAGGCTGAGCAATCAGGTGTGTTCTGCTGGGGGGCTGCTGCAGTGACTGCAGCTCAGGGCACTGTGGCACCGCAGCCCCAGGGATCAGCCCCATCTGCTCCTGCAGCACAGCCCAGCACTGGCAGCAGAACACAACGGCCCAAACCCCCCGTGAGCCACGATGGTCTGGGGTGCTCCAACCACACACAGCTGTGCCACTCCAGGGTACAGAAGCCTCCTGCCTGTCCCCTACAGAGCCTGGTGCCCTCCAACCCCAAAATGGATTCATTGGTGCTCTCTCTCAGCTCTGTGCTGAGAGTAGGACATTCCTTCAGGGGAATCAAGGATCATTTACAACTTATGGTCCTGTGTCAGCATCAGCAGCAAACACAGGTAGGCACTTAGTGGCTGCCAGCTGGAAAATATTTGTCTGTCAGGAAAATGTCCACATTTCATCCTTGCTGGATGAAGCTCCACAGCAGGCTTGAGGAAGCTGCTGCTCTGGGGCCAAGAAGAGCTTGGTATTAGGCCCTCCAAAGGCAGTGTCCCAGTGCTGGGCAACCTGCTGCTCTACCTGCTGTTCTCTTATCAAAAAGGACACATTCCTGCAACCCAGCAGGCTGGAGGTCATTGATGCTAGATAGAAGTGCTTCTGTCCTAACACAAGGCATGGTCATCCTCAGCCTCCTTCCTTGTCATGCAGAATTGTTTCTATTCCCATACCTATCCCTGGTCACTCTTCCCTGCAGCTGTCTTCTCATTCCTTCTTTTTAGGAAGAGATTCTTCTCTGTGAGGGTGGGGAGGCCCTGGCACAGGGTGCCCAGAGAAGCTGTGGCTGCCCCTGGATCCCTGGAAGTGTCCAAGGCCAGGCTGGATGGGGCTTGGAGCAACCTGGGACAGTGGGAGCTGTTGCTGCCCGTGGCAGGGGTGGCACTGGATGAGCTTTAGGGCCCCTCCCATGCCAAACCATTCCATGATTCCATGATAGTGATCACACCATGACTATCCATATCTCCTCCAGATGAAGACACGTGTCATTTTCTCAGGGCTTTTGTGGCAGCTCTCAGAAATATGTGAGGAAAATTGCAGCAGATGTTAAATCTGCTGGGAGCATTTTATGAAGCCACCCCTGCATGAGAGGTGCTGCTTCAGAGGCACCCCCCCGGCTCAGATGCTGCAGGTCCCCATCCCCTTGCCCGGAGTGCCCCCAGGAGGGGCCTGGCACATCACACACTGAGGGGGCCGGAGGTCACTTGAGGGGCAGGATGCTCTCATGTTCCCCCTGAGGATGTAACAGATGGAGTGCTATGGAGATGCTCTCTAGGGCTCTCCTGCAGCAAACAATTGACAAATTCAGCCTCAGAGTCATGCCCAGGGATGGGGTGAGTGCAGCCAGAAAGCCTGATTCGTAAAAGGGAGATAGAATACATTGCCAAAACATTGCCTTTCAATCCTACCTGGAGATGGGATTAAAGCCTTTCTGCACTCTCCCCTGAGCCATGTCCTCACCTCTGGCTGACCATGTGCAAGGAGATGCCCAGAATGCCCAGGGTGTAATTCCAAAGGATGGTAGGAAATGAGTCACTTACTCGCTGCTGGAGGATTGCATGAAATATTGGCTGTGGCCTCACAACCTACCACACAGGCAGAGAATTCCTATCAGCACACTGAGGCTATAGGGTTACATTTTCCCCCCAAAGCCCAGACAAACTGCACAGATTGCAGTCACTGCAGCCTTGCAGCATGAGGAGGTTGGCCTGCAGCACCCACCTCTGGTGTTTTGCTGTCACTCTGCTGGACTTTATGGTTTGAAAACAAGAGGTCATGAACTACAGCCTTGCCAGAGCAGGAGCCAGAGCATAATCATCATCTTCCTGGCCCAGAAGCAGTCTGGGATAAGGAGCAAACTGCAAATATAATCAAGCACAGGAGGAGGACTGCCTGTGCTGGGGGACCATCAGCACCATGGAGTCAGAGCCTTCCATGCCTGGTCAGCACCAGGATTTCTGTCTGCAAGCTGAAATTCTGTGAGTGTGGAAAAAATATTATTTAGTCACAAACAGACAGTGAGTTCGTGTGTCTCCCTGGGAGCAGTCTGCTGGAGATTGGGTTTATAAAGGTGGCATCTTGAGAGTTTGGGCTCTTCCATGAAGAAGTAGCATTACAATCCCTGAGCAGTCCAAGGCAGTAGCTGGTGCATTAGTTTCAAATGACTGGGATTTTTCTTTTTGAACCAGGAAACCCTGGAATGCTGAAACTAAAGCTGACCAGGACAAAATCTTTTACCTTTAAAATAGGGTTAAATAACTTTTTTCTCTTTTAATCACTTCAAGCACAAAACCCATTAACATAATTTTTTTATTTGAGGTAATCAGCAAACATGTTGCACAAGTTTATAATTGCCAATTAAGTAGTTTAACTCATCTGAAGAGTGTTTGCTTAAGAAACAACTCTTAGATGTAACTTTCAGCAGATTTCAATTTCAGTGAAATTCTGAAATTCTGAAATTCTGTTTTTCTCTGAAAAACTTGAAATTTTTAATGGGAAAGAAAACAAATTCCTTGGCTAGCACAAACAGGAGAAGTTTCCACATGGGAGTCCCAAAGAAATGTGCAACCAGAGAGAGCCACTGGCCAAGGAGATTTCTGGTCTACATGAATAAGACAAGCAGGGGCAGAGGAAGCAGCACTAAAAACTGGAAGACAGAAATAATCCAGAAACACAATCTAGTTCATCCAAACACCTCAGGCTTGGCACACTAAACCTGCACCACTCATACTTTCTGTCATATTGGAATTTTTCACACGTGACAGTTCCTTTGCCCTAGCAGCAGTCACCACTTCTTCCCTGTGAGGATGGGGTGGCCCTGGCACAGGGTGCCCAGAGAAGCTGTGGTTGCCCCTGGAGCCCTGGAAATGTCCAAGGCCGGGCTGGATGGGCCTTGGAGCAACCTGGGATAGTGGGAGGTGTCCCTGCCCATGACAGGGGGTGGCACTGGGTGGGCTTTAAGGTCCCTTCCAAGCCCAACCAATCTGGGATCCTGGGATTCTGGGATTCTGGGATTCCTTGTGCTCCAGCAGGAGTCTGGCACCATGTTAGAAATTTGCCACAGGGATATTAAAATCTGCTTTTTGTAAAATGCTTTGCAACAAATTTTGTGGGTTATGGGAATGCTCCCCAATGTACAGCTCTTTGATGTGTGTAGCAAGGATGTTAAAAGAATTTTAGCACACAAAAAGCAGTGAGATTAAATTGACTGTATTTGAAAGTACATCAAAATCCTAAGGAGAAGGTACTAGAGATACGAAGGGCTAAAAGTTAATATCCAGAAACTGTCATATGATAAGGTCAATATATTGTTAGCTAATGAAATACAGACTGAATATATCTTCTGCTGGATAGGGACCAGGCAGGATGTCAGCTTATTTTACTAGCTTAATGAAAATTTGAAAATCAAGATATAAGAGCTGGTGGCCAGACCAATAAACTCTTTTTAATTAACCCAAGACAGAAAATTGGTGAATTTAACTTAGCTCCAGACATCAACATAACCAGTGCTGGGACATCTTCACAGGCTTTGTCACCCTTCCTTTAGTAACAGCCACAAACATGTTCAAAGGTTTACAATAGTGATGTATCTCATGTTATTAAAAATACAAGAGGCATCACATTGCACAAATTTTCCATTCTCTTGGGTCCCTGAGGCACTGATTAGACTATTCCTTCAGAAACCATCCAGGAAAGCCAGGAGAAGGCCTTTAACAGAGGTGTTGATCAATGTTTCCAGAATAGACCCTAACTGATGTGCCTTCCTGTGAACAAGAAAAGGAACTTTGTAGAAATTGTATAAATGAAGGAAAGAAAAATTGCTAAATATTTCTATCTTCACATGTCTGTCTTACTTCTCTTCTTTCTTCTTATTTCTCATTCCTAATATGCCTTGACTTCCCTGCTTTGCCCTGGGAACTAGAGACATACATATTTTCCTTCAGAATGTTGAAATCAAAGCTTATTTTCCAGCACGTTTTCCCCCTGGGCCAACGTGGATATCAAAGAGCAGTGTTTGTGTGTGTGCTGCAAACCGAACACTCGAGACCTCCAGCCTTTTCCTGACTCTCAGAGAGGATGTCACTGACTGCAGGACTGTCTGCTGTGTGCATGCTCTGCTCAGGACCTTGATTCCCACGGAGTCTGTGTCCACCAGGACTAAAAGTGTCCCTTGAGATGTATTTTATTCTCCACTGGTTTCTCAGGGGGGGTCACACAATCCCACAAGGCCACTCAGAGATTGAGGCATTTCAGGGAGACAGAAGAAATTCAGGTGTGAGTATCTGACCCAGTGATTCCGTGCCAACAAAACACTCACTGAATCAACAAATCACTCCCCTGGATTGATGGAACCATTGTCACTTGGATTATCTAACACCTAGAACAACACGGGCTGACAACAGACTGCCAAATCCTGATGGACAAACCCAAAACCTCTGTTTGAGCCAGTCTGCATTTTTAGCCATAATTCTTAGGATTCAAGAGATGAAGCCTCAGCTGTGAGAAAGGGGGAAATAACCTGTTTAATCTGCCCAGATCCCTTCAGGGGCAGATGCCTCACAAGTTTCACATCAGCCACAAAAGCTTCAGCTGGACGTGTCCCTGCCAGGCAGCAACATCCCACAACATCATGGCACAAATCCACTGAAAATTGGGGTCTGTGGCTCCAGCTCTACCACAGGCTGGAAGTGCCTCACTCAGCACTGCTCAGGGATCCTCCCCGTGTCTGGATGAGCCCTTTCCAGGCCCTCCATCCTCTGCAGACACAGAGTGAGTAATGAGATGCAAATGTATTCCTTCAGAGGTTGATCCAAAGCCCAGTCAAGTCAATTATTATTAATGTAATTAGTACTGTATAAGCAGTTCAAGACATAATTCGAGTCAGGTCTCCATCAAGGCAGGCTGTGGATATATGCAGAGCAGAATTAAAGGGTTTACAAGCTAACTGGGTGTGACAGACAAAAAGAAAGAGAGGAAGGGGATGTGAGGTGATATAAAAAGAGCAGATAATCTGCCACAGAAACCCAATCTTAATCCTGTGCTTTGTCTGGCAAACCAAGCAGCCTTCAGTGGGAATTTCCAATAACTGTTACATCAACAGCATGTTCATTAAACAGTATTTTGAACCTTTATTTGTGACGAATTTTCTGTCTCCTTACGTTTTTATTCATTTCACCTTGCCTTGAGCAGGCAGGAGCACACTGTTTATTTCCTGTATAGGGAGGATCATTCAAGCCAAGTCAATAGCACGACCCTGTAGTTGCAAGCATGAATGAAGGGCTGAACAAAACCCACCACGAGCTTGGCTTTATTCTGTATCAGTAATTAAAAATGCCTGGGTCACACTGTGTGCTGCCCGCACTCCTCCACGGTAACTGCTCTGCTCCAGTGTCACGTCCAGATGCCAACCCACGAGCCCCTCGCTGCGTGCTGGCACCCGCCCAAAAGCTCTTTTTTTCCCTCTTTTTCTCTTTCTTTTTTTTTTTTTTTTTCTTTCCCAGTCCAGAAGGGAGAGCTTCCATTTGCGGAGGGAGGGGTTGCGGAGGGAGCGGGGAGCCGGGGAGGGCGGCTCGCTGGGATGCGAGGAGCTCCCGCTCCGGCTCTGCACAACACCCTCTCCCCAGGCTCCCCGCCCGCGCTGGCGCAGCCAGAGCACCCTCTGCTGCTCTCCTCCCTCCTGCCAAGCAGCCCCTGGCATCTGTCAAACCCTTCCCAAACACGTGCCATGGGATGCTCCCGATACTTCGCACGCGGGCTCGCTCCCAGCCTGCGACCCCGGCTCTGCGAGCAGATGATCCGAGATTTTTGGGTGGTGATGGAGCATAGGATGAGAGCCACGCACACCTCCACCAGCGATTCTGGAATTCTGCTAGTTACTGAGCCAAAGGATTGTTAAACAAAAGGCAGGAAACTCTCCTTGTTCCATAATTCCAGAGTCTGGGTGATACAGGCTGCACCAAAGCCCTCGGCACCGGCAGGGGCTTTATCTGGAAATTTTTGCAACTGCCATTGCTATTAGACCATATGAATGCAATTATAATATTCCAATAGGAATCCGTCGAGTATGTGGTAAACCAAGGGAACATACAAGGGAATGTGTGTAAGATAATCTCCCTATCATGTGCATGCGAGGGCACCGGGATTTCTTCCAGAATCCAGCCATTCCCCACACCTCCCTGGTGCTCCTGGAGGAGGAGAGCAAGGCTGGCTGGTGAGGTGGAGGGCTACCAGGTCACTCCTGAAGTGGCTAGCCAGCCAGCCACGCTGGGGAAGGCAAGGAAAAGCAGTGGTGGTGAGACCTTTTGTAGCTGGAAAAGGCAAGTCAACATGCAAATCCTAGTTAAAATATCTTTATTAGCAGCATTTTAATCACTTGCAAAGTCTGGACCAGGATCAAGCCAAACATAAGGCAGCAGCTGCTGTAAACAGCCGTTGTTGAAATGGAAAAATGATTAGCGCTGAGGGAAGGATGTCAGGCATAATGAGCCTGCCTTGACTGCTGCTGGAGCTGAGCTGTGAGCACGGCTGGGCACGGCTGGGCACTCCCAGACCCACAACCTCTCTGCCTTCCCAGATATCCATCCCCAGCCATATTTACAGCACTAAAGTGTTTTTCAGACTCTGCTTGGAGGAGGGAACAATTCCATTGAGGCAGGAGCCTCTCCCCTTCCGTCACACACCAGACAGTAACACTGAAAGTCATTTAAACTTCTGCAGAATTAGGGGAGAGTAATTAACCAAAACTTGCACTGACTCCAGGTGTGTATCAGCCATATTTTAGCTCTGTTATTACACTGTCTTTCCCTTTGCTGTGGGAAGGGACCTGGGGGTCCTGATCCATGGCCAGTTGAACATGAGCCTGCAGTGCCCTGGAGCCAGGAGGGACATCCCTGTCCTGGGGGGATCAAGGAGGGGATTGTCCTGCTCTGCTCTGGGCTGGGACGGCCTCACCTCCAGTGCTGGGGCAGTTCTGGGTGCCACAATGTCAGGGAGATCTGAAACTGTTCCAGAGTGTCCAAAGGGGGCACACGGGGATGGGAAGGGTCTGGAGGGGCCACCCGAGGAGCGGCTGAGGGCCCTGGGTGTGTTCAGCTGGAGCAGAGCAGGCTGAGGGCAGAGCTCCCCGGGGGCTGCAGCTCCTCCCGAGGGGCAGCGCAGGGGCAGCTCCGAGCTCTGCTCCCTGGGACCAGGGACAGCACCAGGGAACGGCTGGAGCTGGGCCAGGGAGGCTCGGGCTGGAGAGCAGGAAAAGGTTCTTCTTCCCCCAGAGGCTGCTGGGCACTGACCAGGCTCCCCAGGGAATGGGCACGGCCCCAAGGCTGCCAGAGCTCCAGGAGCCTTCGGACAATGCTCCCAGGGACAGGGGGGGATTGTTGGGGTGTCCAGACAGGGGCTGGAGTTGGACTCAATGATCCAGATGGGATCCTTCCAACCCAGCATATTCTGTGATTCTGTCTCTATAATGCTATGACATTTCAGTGCATTAACTGCTGCAACTGTAAAACTCTGAGATTTTTTTTTCTTTTAAAGAATATGATCTACAGAATAAGTTTTACCAAAATTGACCCAAGCTAAACAGATCTCTCTTAAAATACCAGTATACAAAATGTAAAAAATATTGACAAACAAAGAAAAATCTGAAAACTGGAATACATTTTTTACATTTATTTCAATTAATGCAGCTAAGTTAATAAATAAGTGGGAACTGGGCTTCAAAACTGTGCAAGCAAAGTGGTCTGAACATCAGAGTTTTTTGCATCTATGCCACACAGAAAAAAGGTGACAAACCTTAAGTTCATTAATGCTCCAGTATCATAAGAGCACTTAATTCCAGCTCTGTCCTCCTCCAGGTATCTTAGCCCCTTTCATTACAGATCTGGCAGTGCCATTGACTTCACCAGCCTCTGCTGCACCTCTGGATAACCAGGTACTGCATCGATCCCTGCATCACATCCAGGAGCTAAACCCAGCTCCTGCCCTTGGCCTTAGCACTTCTAAACTGGTCATAAATGAACTTGTCTAATTTTAATCCTCACTAGTGCAAATCAAGAAGGTTTAACTGGCTTCAAGTGAGCACCATGGACTGAGGCACTTCTTGCTTCTGTGGCCTCCCCACAGGCTGAGCTTCAACAGGACCTGACAGTGCAATTTCCACTCCTTTGTCTCAAGCATTTTTATGGTGTACAGGGGTTAACTTGGCCAGCAGGTCATGGGAGGGG
>WBMZ01002088.1:0-79938 GCA_013400975.1 Atrichornis clamosus
CACCCGGGCACGGCCGTGTCACCAGCGCACCCTGCTGGACACACGGCGGAACTGCGGCAACACGGAACCTGCTCACACCACCCTTCGTGCACTCGATGCTCGTGTAAAGGGGCTTTCTTCGGGAGTCCCAGTGGGTTGTATTACGGTGCTTTAGAGCGCTTCGGGGTGTCAGTGCGTCTATGCAGGTGTTGCAGAGTAGGGGATTCCTTACCATTGAGAAGCCATGTGATGTGAGGCACGGGGACCCCTCCCACACAGCACTGCAGCACAAAGTCTTGCCCTTCGCTCACAGTGCATCCTTTCAAGACACTGGAAAAGCACGGAGCAACCTCTTCCACTTTAGGCCCTTTAAAACCAAAATGAAAACAGTTCCTTTAACTCGAAGTGTCAAAATTAGCTTTACCACTTAGTGGCTTTTTCTAGGCATGCTTAGGTGACATGGCTGGACCAATCATAGTGAAATGTTTTATTGGGGGATGGAAATATAATTTTGAGCAGTGGACTGGTATAAAGAAGTGGTTCTTCTGTCATCTCCAAGGCAGGCATTGCCAGCCCTCAAGCTCTGTTTTACATGGTGATTTTCTAAGGCAGAATCCACCATTTGCAGGCAATCATGTATGCAACATACTACCAGAGAACTCAGCACAAAGAATAGGAAGGATAATTCTTTTCTCTTGTCTGTCTTCTCCCAGTCCCTCTCCCAGTGAGAAACAGTGTGACTTAAGGATGCAGGTTATATGTCTCTCATGAGACAGATAGAAAATATCTTGGGTATCCTGGTTTAACTTCAGGCACAGCAAATAGAGAAAAGTTGCATAAACATGAATATAGATCCAGAACAAAACTTAAAACTAGGTGAAAACATTAGAATTGAGAACAGTACTTGCTAGAGGCCAACAAATTTTTCAACCAGACCAGTAAGAGACTGCCTTCAATCTTAAAATAATTTGTCACTGGGAGATGTTGTTGAATTTAGCAGAATGCAATTCTTATTCCTTCCTTTTTCTTCTTATTTGCTTTACTGCACAGGATTGATTTGTACTCAAAAAAATTTCAAATTTGCAGTGTTCTATAGAAATGCTAAGCAACTTCAAAAGAACTAAATGCAGACCAACAACAATAAAACCACTGACAACCTATATCAAATACAAGCATTAATAGGAAACCTGAGTAGAGAACAGGCCTCTCTGTGTACAAAACATTTATAGAGATCGTTTCAGCTATAAAAATAACAAAACCCCCAATATGTCAGAAGGGAAACTGATGCAGAAAGTGGCTTGCCAGTTATCTCACATCACATTATTCATAGAGGTAGAAATCAGAATTAACCTGCATTGAGAAGTCAAATAAAAATTATGTAGTCACCACGCTCTGACAGCTTAAAAAATCCCAGCCATAGTTTTCAACATGCAGATGGGCTCACAAGAGCTTACTTACTTCTGACAGTTAACAACCAGCTGGTGGAAGTCTGGCCTTTGGGGTTGCCAGCTGTACAGCTGTAAGAACCACTGTCCCTCAAGCAGGCTTTCTTTATCCATAGGCAATGAATTCCATCTTCCTCATATATTTGGACATTTTCTCCAGCTTTAATAGGCCGACCTTCTTTGAACCACTCCACATCTGGTTTTGGTTTCCCTGAAACTAGACAATCAGACATTTGGATTTTTATGAACAGGTATTCATAATTAGTGTTATTTAGTATAATTCCATGATCTACTTTAGTGTAAATTAGGTACATTTTATACATACATAATTATATAAACCTTAATGGGCAAAACTATTGTCAAAAACAGTCTGATCTTTCTGATTTTCTAAAACCTATTGGCCAGTCCATCTTTTAAACTAACAAATATTTGGTAACTAGAAAAACCATATCTGAAATAAAACTTTTGTCTGAAAACTGTTATTCTAAAAGTCACAGACAAAATAGATGTGAAACTGAAACACAGAAGGTTCTGTCCGAACACAAACCCTTCTTTACTGAGCACTGGCACAGGTTGCCCAGACAGGTTGTTGAGTTTTCCTGCCCTGGAAATATTCAAAAGACATCTTGATGTAGTTCTAGACCTGCTTTATGTGAGGCTGCATGAGCAGGGAGAAGGACCTGTGAAAGCAACCCTGGTCACTGTCAGCAGAGAGGATTCTTAGGAGAGTTTCTCATTAGGGTGCATTAGGGATGTTCCACTGGAACTTCTCTGCAGACATCTTGCCTTTGCATGTAAGAGTTTGTGCTTTGGGTCCAAAGCCAAATGAAGAGGCATTCACCGGCTTCATAAAAACAGAATGATCTCCTTGTTTCTCTACAATACGGGATGACATTTCCCTACCAAACAGGGCCATGAATTAGTTTAAGCTTGCAAAGTGTGTGAGATGCTCTGACAGAACACAATTAATGTTTTTAGTAGTATACCTGAAAAATAAACTGTTCAAAATGTGCCAGGATCTTTGGAATGTTTTCTCCCCTTCAGACTCTCTGGACTTGTGATATAAATTGTATTCTGTACTCATGGGGCAAGACTTATCAAGAAATGAAATAAATTACCATAGTGTTGTGTGGGGGTTTTGTTTTTGCTTCTAGGGAAACAAAAAACGAATTTATCTCTCATTTATGTGAACATTTTAAAGTGCAAAAATTACTTTTAAAAAAAGAGCAGAAAAATGCTACCAAATTATTTTCTAACAAAATGGCAATTAAAAAAAAGAGAAATGTTCCAAATCTACTACCCAGATTCACCAAAATGCAGATCTCATTAGTCTTCTGAGAAGTTAAAACCCATTCAAATTCTGTGGAGCAAAATCTAAACCTCCCTTTTAATTCTGACTTTATCATTTCAGCAGTTAGGAAGCACTCAGATCAGGTTAACCAAATATGAGATGTAAAAGTAGATGCCGCAAGGGAAATGCAGTGACTGATTGTATTTTCTTACCTGATAATTCTTTTGGCTCAAGGGCAGTATAACTACTTACAGTTCTCGAAACTGTACCATCCATTTTCTCTCTTGCACCTCATATAAGAGGGCCTAAAACTACATCCTAGAAGGAGCAGCTTTGGTTATACCTGAGGAAACTCCAGATGAGAGAGGAGATGGACACAATGGGATGGTTTGAAAATTTCACTAAGACAAATATTGTGAAAACAGCATTGGATTCCTCATCTATTTCCAAAAGACTTTAGGAGAAGAACAACTTGCAAAGAAGGAGGAATTGCTCTCTCACGTCCACACACAGAAGGGAAACCTGATTAACCCCAGGGGCTCTGATCACTTCCATCCCTTTACCTTTGCTCTTGAATTTAATCTCCTGGCCTTCCGATGCTTCCAGGCTCTGTGGATGGCTCTCAAACTGAGGGGGAATTCCCAGAGGCTCCCTTTTTTCCTCCGTTACAGCCTCCCGGGCTCCAGATCTGACTTCTGCTTCTCTGCTCCTGGGACTGATGTGCCCTGTCAGAGGTGGAGTTTGTTGAGCGGACATCAGGAGCTGCACAGCCCTTTTCCTGTTTTCACCCTGTCTGATGGAAGTGGCCTGGGGTTCTGCCTTTGCTTCTGGTTGCAGTTTGACAGATTGTAGTGTGATGGTGCTTGAAGTTTTCTGCAAGACCTGAGGTCCCTTTTTTCCTTCTTTATTTTCTTGAGGAGGCACCACATTGGTTTCTTGGTGCTGTCCCTGCTTATTTTCTTTGGCTTCTCTGGTGATGTAAAAGGACTCTTTCTTTGTTGACACCCTGTCTTTGGTTGCAGCCATGAGTTCTGTGCTGCTGGATTTCAGCTCTTTAGCAATCCCATTGCTGGTTGCCTGTTTGTATTCTGAATTTTCAACAGCTTTAACAGCAAGTGTGGTTGTTTTTGATGGCACACTGAAGGAAAATGAGAAGTTTACAGGTATATGACATTTCATAAAGACTCACTATTATTATCAGCAGTTACATACATGTATAAGCCCTTACCAAGAAGGTGAACTGATTAGGCTTTAGATTCTTTCACGCAGATCAAGAACATGGATGAAAGAGGTGCGGTGAAATGCTTCCTAAAATGCAATCAGGGCTCAGACACTATATCAACTGAGGAATTTCTGGATACAAATCCACTGCTCAAGTTCTAACATGTTTTGTGAGTCAGACACTAACCTTGCACATGCTGCTTCAGATAGGAGGCAATTACATGAGATCTGAATGACCATGATGTAACACTACTCCTGCTTTAATAAATTGAGGTTATGTACAATTATAGCTCCAAGTGACACATAAAATAGTTCCCTAAAGGGAAATGAAAATGTAAATTGTGCAGTGATTTTACTATTTCTAATTATGATGTCTTTCAATTTAGGAAATTTCAAAAGAGGACTGATAGGAAACGAAGAGGAGGGAGAGGGGGTGTTGGCAAATAAAAAGCTTGGATGGATGTAACAGTATCAGCTATGGATTTATTAGGAAGAGTTTCTCAGAATTATGGATCTGCTGCTCAATACTTCAGGGGCATAAGAGTAGTGAACAACTGGGGACTTGAATCTAAGTTTCCTTCACTGAAGTTGACTACCCTGACCACTAAGCTGTTACCTGTGTTTGTGTTTCATACTTTCAAAGTATTACTCCAAGGCAGAATTGGAATGTATTTTATGCAAGGGAAGTAATTTCTAGCCAAGCTCTGTTTTGCTATACTTAGTGCTATTAACTTATTCTCTCAGGGAGACTCAGTGTATTTATTGTGGTACTTTCTACTTTCTTCAGCCAGAGTCAGATGTACCGTTTGAGATCTGCAGTTACAACTGTAGGATTTTTACATTTCACAAAACATAATCTTTTTTGTCCCTTTTTTTTTTCTTTTTTCTTTTTTTGTGAAGAAATTATGGAGGTTGCAGAACTCCTCTGGAGAACCCAGTATATGGGGATTCTGTCTGCAATGCTGCACAGTTTCATTTACACTAAACTAACTTTCAAATATGTTCCGAAAAATCCCACAGATCTGAAAAACAGTAGCACAGCATTTTCAATTCCACCCTGCAGTTAGGACAATGTGAACATGCCATTTTGAAATCTCATCCAGGACGAGTGAGGACAGATTAAACATTCCAAAGACTATAAAGCAACTGGCCTTCATCAAAGTGTCTTACAATAACAGCTTTGAACTTTTCATTCCTGCATTTTCTATTCATGAAGAAAAGTCTTCGTGAAGAGGAATGATTTTATAAAATAATTTTAAAGTATTATATCAATTTAATTTTAAAAATCTTGATAAAGGCCTAAAATATTAATTGTTTAATTTACGCCCTTTTGTATGTATTTTCAGACAACAGCAAAGACCATGACCATACCATGTTTTGTTTACGGCAGGAAAGAAGAACCAGCTCAGTACTGACAAGGTGCACTCAGGTTGTTAACTCCAAAAAGGACGTCTGACCCTCTGGTACAACATGTAATTTCTCCTCACACAGGTTTGGGTTTTTTTGAATTCTGCTTTCCTGAAGCAGACCAGAACTCTGTACTTCATGATGTTGCCACCAGTTTCACCAACTATTTTCATAGAAGTTTACAAGGACAGCTGAATTTGGCAGGAAGAGAAAGTCTTATTCCAAGTAAATATTTTCTAACTTCCAAATACAGATTGACCCCCCCAAAATGTATCACTTTGTGAGGAAAGCTCATGCAGTACCTGTCAAAATTAGTGCACTGCAGTTAAATACTCTTAGAAAGTATTCCAGTAAAAACATACCATGGTGGCTGAGTGTATGTGTCAGTCTTATCTGGGCCTGAAATATAACAGAAGAAACAGTTAACTTGTACATACAATACTGTGCACAATTCCATAAATTTGAAAGATTTTAAGCAAAGAATATACTTAAGAACCTTCACTCTTCAAATTTTCAATCCATTGAAGTCAATACTGACTGTCACCACAGCTGAAACTGATATGGACAACAGGAAGCTGCTCAGAAACACAAAAAGGTCTTGGTCCATTTTGAGACATTGCTGAGTCATGTTCTCACAACCCTGCAAAACTAAAGGTTCTGTGAATCTCAAAAGCTCTATGTTGGGGGAGAGAAGTAAGGAAGAGATTCCAGCTGGGAGGCAGCTTATTAAATCTTATGATTACTACACAGAGCTTGTAGAAATGGAGAAAGACAAACCATCAATCAGTACCACACCTGAGTGTGCTCACAGGGAAACTGCAGCTGTCCTCTAGCTAAAACACAGAACCAAATTAACAGCAGCAAAACCTCCCAAAACCTGAGTCCACCTGTAAATGTTTACCAACCCATTTGCTGTGTAGCAAGAATTATCATGCTTAACATGAATAACACAAAAGCTAATGCATTGCATTCCTTCACTTTGCAGCACCACCAGGAAATCTGGGAACACGGCTGAGCTGTATTGATTTGTCAAGGTTCCTCATCTGCTGCACTGATAAAGCTGAGCACATACTTGCCCTCAGTCAGTCTCTTAGTTTGTAATTCTCCATGCACTCTCACAAACTGTGACAGTGTTTGTTTCTCTTGTGGGCAGCATGAGATAATAAACAGTTGTGAGGAGAGAAATATCATTCTAGGTCAAATACCAACCACATCTCTCCATTACCCCCTAATTAACTTTTCAGGATGCAATTTCTTTTCTCCTGGTCAGATCAAAGTTGCACCTACGCTGTTGTCAGCTGTGAGACTAGAAAATACAGTAGAAAGAGATGTAATAACTAATTTGCAAGATAACACATTTTTCAAGTCACCAACAAGCACCCCGTAAAAATGATTTCAGAGTCTCTGCCTCAGGGAAAAGAAAAAGTCATGTGATGGATGATATCCTGATTTCTGCTGTGATTTGCATGTAAAAATCCACCTCTAAATGCTTGGACTTGCCATACCACTGAATGACCAAAAGAATCTATTTACACACAAAAAAAAGTTGCAGTGAGAGAGGGAATAACCCTTTGACTTCACTTTAATAAACCTGTCAATAAACGGTAACAGAAATATAAAAATTAAAACTGAAAAGAGACTGGATAGATGCAGAAGAGGAAGCTGCATAACTACTGGTTGCAAATAAAACAATGCCATGCAACCCTGTCAATTAAAAAATAATATTTTCTCTTCCCTCTTCATCTTTCACTCTTCCACAAATATATAGCTGTTGGAGCAAAAATAGCTGTATATGAGATTGCATGTATTTGAAAGAAAATGTAGTAATTCTGAGACAGCTGATTATCTGCTGACATCTTGCAGCAACTCTGACAACCTGATTTAATGGATAATGAAAGAATTAGGTATTATGTATTGTGCCCAGATAAGTGGGATCATCCAATTAATCAAGAACATTGCAAAAGAGTGCCCTTTTTACTGACCTGCACTAATCCAAGAAAGAATGCCCGCATTGTTCAGAGATGTGGTCAGCATCTGAAGCAAACATATACCACAACTTTGTGACCCCAGTTCCACATCATCTCTCGAGGCAGATGTACCCATTACAGAACAGAAAGCTCACCACTTCAGGGGGAGCAACTAAGGATCGAGTTTTATGTTTAGAAAAAAGGCTTATTGAAAAAAACAGCCCTTTTTATAAAACCTCTGTTGAACAGGCAAACTGCAGAAGCTTCTGCTACAACATCTTCATCAGATCAGAACTTACAGATAAAAAGTACAGTCGTAAGTTGTATAAAATTTATTGTGGTTCTGAGCATCCCAAATGTAAATCTGCTTGTTATTTATATTCTTGATACCTTACAGAGTGACAGCATTGATGTGAAACTAAAAGTATAGCAACAAAAAATTCACTGCTGGGTATGTATGTAACCCATTGACCTCATGACTGCAGCTGAAGACAGAAGCTGTGGATTTAATTATTTAATTGGGTCCAGTGACTGCTTACCCACTGACTTCCTCTTTTGTGTGGTTGCTGAAGGCTGTATGATTTTGAGGCTGATGCAAAGGGCACCCTAAGAAGCATCAAACTGCAAAATGAACTGCATACGATGTTGCATATACAGAATAGAACATCCTGAACTATTTATGCAGAGACATTTCCTTCCTTTACAAGTAGTGAAATAGGCAGGGTTGGGAGCTGAGAATCCTGAATTTTAATCTCATTGTTTTTTCTCTCTTACAGTTTAGAGTTATGCTCCTTTACTTTACTTTCCTTGTTCTACAAATACAGATACAAATACAGATACAATTTGGCTTCCCAAAAGGGAGTTGATATAAATGTGCATCTAGTGCTAGTGCTCAACATATACAACATTAATTACTGATTATAATGACAAGTGCCAGGTTTCCATTTGCTGAAATAAAAATCTATGTTCAAAACATAGAAGTCAAAATCACAGCAAAAGTGATAAGGTGTTTTTAAAGAAAGTTGTTACAAAGCAGTTGGATAACCTTTTTTCCCATTGAACCAACACAGTGTTTACAGCTGGAGCACACTCCAAGCTATCACAGTACCATTTACTGAAGAGAGAGAGAGAGGACGATAACGGGGAAAAGTGAATAATTCTTGTGAACACAACCAAAGATATTTTGAAGGAATGTCTGTGGCTCACTCCCCTCTCTCCTGGAAACTCTTTGCTGTACCTTGAACGGTGAGCTCTGCAGACACAGATGCCTTCCCAGCGCTGTTGACCACTGTGCACGTGTAAATTCCTGAATCAGCAAGCTGAACATTTTGGATTTCCAAGAACTGGATGCCTGTTTTCTCGTACATGTTGAAATGCTCATTTTGCTGTAACTGAATGTCACCCTGCAAATATCACAAGACACCATAAGACAGCAGCTATTGTTAAGAGAAAGGGAGTAAGCATTTTTTTTGGTAAAACCTCAGGTCAAAATGCCTTTCTCCTATCCTTTAGCCAAATTCCTTCTATGAATAATACTCATATGGTATAAACAAAACAATAAATTGTGTACAAAATTCTGCAATTCACACCTACAAGAGGCTTTTTCCACCCCCTCTATTTTGCCACCTACTGATCTCAGTTTGATTTAGGCCTTTCATTATTTATTATACTCCTATTCCTAGAAAAAGATTTTTTCAGTGTATGCTAGCTCAAACCAGTTTTATGTTCGTTTGTTCCAGGAAGTCAAAAGCTTTTAAGCTCTCCAAGCTCTCCAAGCTCTCCAAGTTGGAGAGTAGTTCTCTATCCCTCAATAGCTACACTGGAGTTGAATCCAAAGAAATGGCTTTGAGGCAGGAAGAAATGTGTGTAGTTCTGTGCTCTCTGTTACACAGAGTAGATGATCTGAATGACAAGTTTTGCCTTTAAATTCTACAAAACAATTGACCAGTAGCTCATTTGTGACCAAATCAGTGCTTCTGTTTCAGCAGCAGTCATTAAGAATGAGTGTCTTGCTATCAGACACCACAGCTTTTCCCATCCTAAGTTTAGGAAGGGAAAGCCTACAATTTGTAGGCTTTGGTCAGTAAACATTTGAGAAATATTAGTGTTTAAAGATGCCATCATTCTTAAAGTCTATCAGCTTACTGCCATCTGGGTGCTGTGGGTCCTAAGGGAATTAAAAAAAAGCTAGTTCACATCAGGAGCTGGTGATGATACAGAAGTTTCTGTTCCTTGCAACTTAAGAAGTAAAAAAATTAGAAAGAAAATGATAAACAAAGTAAGACGTTTACACACAGGCTTATTCATTAGTTCTGAAAAGTACACTTTTAATTGTTGATAAAGTTTCCATGCTCTAAGGGAGGTGGTCACGTTTGGCTCTGCAGTAGCCAGATGTGGTCCAGCAGCCGTGTAAGTTCATTTCCATGAGGCACACGTTATAGAAGGTGATAATCAATAGCAAAATATATAAAATAACCCCCCAACAAAGTGCAAAAAACATATGAAAAAGTACCAAAGTGTAGATCCAAGGTGCTGGATTGGTAGTCCCTACTTCCCTTTTACCACACAGCCCTGAACAAAGAGAACTGAGTGACAAATCCTGCTTTGCGAGGAGGTGCATGGCTGGAAAACCTGAGCGAGCCTGGCGGGACTGGAAGCAGGCTGTGGTGGAGCAGCTGCACTGCAGACTGCCCAGAGAGCCAGCAGGTCCCACAGACTCAGCGGCAGCTGGAAGGACAAGCAGACTCCAGAGGGAACCACCAACTGAAGGAGGTGTCAGTGAGTGCTTCCACAGCAAGAGGCTGCCTGATTTCAGAGATCTACCCTGACATTCCTGTATAACAGATAAGGGTAAGTCTGGAATATAGCAGACAATGCCTTGGAAGCATTTCCCTGTTCTCTGAGAAGTTTTCTGAGGATGTTGTGGTTTCTTTACCCCCGAAAACCTGGAGATATCAAGAGAAAATAGAAGCACTGGTAAAAGTTGGGTTTTTTCTGTTCACTATATATAAAGCAATTATCTGTTGAAGGCTGAAGGAGAGCAGGATGCCATCAGAGTAGTCATGTATTTGCTCTTCCAAATTAAACAAAGTAATTGTAATTCTCTAGAATACTAAAAGTTTCAGTAAAAATGGCCTAATCAGTGTAATACCTAATTATAACCTGAAAGCTCTCTCCTTACTAACAAAAAAAAAAATTGCTTGGAGATCTTGTGTATGCCCAAAGGAGACATTAAAGACTTAAGACTTCAATGCTTTTTTAATAGGCTAATGATTTTTAAATATTGCTTATATAAAAATCTTTTCTGTAAATGACAGATACTCACAATTCCCAGTTTTACTGCAAGACTGAAGTTGACAGTTCAGGTCTCCTTTTTATGTCTCCTGGTTTATATCAGACACTTTTCTGATACCACTGTGTTAGCAGAGGCCAGACTGAAACAGTTGAACTGTTGTTCATCTACCTTGAGTTTTTTACTTTTAATTTGCAGAAAACAGTCATACATGCTAATCCCAGTCCTAACTGTTAATTCCTAATCAGTTATTTTTCTTTCCAATTCAATTTAATTTATTTTCAGCCACCATCTTCAATATAATGTACAGGTAAAATCCAATGTGAATGGTACAGAAAAGGAAGTTTATGACTGAAACCTTGACACAGAAGTTGGGAAATACAGCTGTAATTTTCACAGCTGTCAGAGACTTCTCTGTAACAGCCAAAGCACTAAATCCCTGCAGACCTTCCCTGTAAACCAGAGGTGGTGATAATATTCTCTTTTCCTGTCCTTTGTCTATTTCCCTGACCTATTTAGTAAGGTCTTTGGGCAAGTATGTCCCAGACTGGTTATTTTTTTAATGGAACCTGGATCTTGTTTGGTGCTTTCAGATGACTTTTTGTACAAATCTTTTCAACAATGAGACATATAAAGGAGAAGTTTAGACGGAGAAGAAACACTATTATCTTTTGTGAGTTTATTCAGCATAAAAATGAGGAAGAATATGGTTCTCCTTTTATGTAGATTCTCACCATGATCATTTGCACTGTCAAGTGCATTTCATCCTTTCAAGTCACAAAATTTCAAAAGAGAAAGGAAACATAAATTTTTGGGGAAATCATACCTTAAACCAAGTTACTTGCGGCTGAGGTCGTCCTGTTATTTTACACGAGAATTTGCCTGTTTGACCTTCACGCACAACAACTCGATTGGGTTTCGTAGCAAACTTGGGTGGACTTTCTCCCCAGATGCTTGGCCTCTGCTCCACAGATGGAACAGCAAGCCTTCCCCTGGAAAGGCAATTGACATTCTGGTTTTACAGAAGAGCTGGGAGCTGTTGTGGTTAGAGCACACGTCAGGAAGCATTTTAGACCAGTGGATTGCCTACAAGGGTATATAATTGGTGGCAAGCAAGGCTGTAGCTACACAATATTTTTCTTGGCCAATGGAATAAATGGAAATGCTGATGACGACTGCTCTTGACTCCTCATGCAACTAAATAGTATTATCTATGCACCCTCATCTGGTAGACAGAACAGATCTTGGGGAAAATTTCAGGTGTTTATAAGCAGAGCTGGGCAAACCAAAAGATAGGAAACCGTGTATGCATTTAGTTTTCCCAATTTTCTGTTTCTTAGTTGTCTCCTAATAGGTTATTTGTGCATACTTGTTGACTGTTCACAGTTTTTTATCATGTAATTTCTTTTGCTATTGAATACAACTGGCACAGTAATTTCTGACTTATGGTTCAGCACCTTGGTTTTGCAACATTCCTGACATGTCCTGGTATACATTTTTGGGCTGGGGTAGACTCTTGTTTGTAATCTCATTTGCTACAGTGTTTGCAAAGCAAACATGAAGAGGGTACAAAATCAAAGTACATCAGTCCTGGGTGAATGACTGTTAGGAGTAAATGCCCAGCTCTACTTACATGGCTGGCACAGCTGGGGAATGACATGTGGAATGAAACTAAAGTGGCATCAGTGACTGCAGTCCAAAACCGTACACTGTTATAAAGCCATAAAACATAAAACATCAAGCAGTATTATAGCACAAAAAAAAAAAAAAGAAGCTACAACTTCAGGTCTGCTAATGCCAAAGGGAACACTTTCAGTCTTTGCTCTGAAGCCTTCGTATAACAAAGACACACTAGCAGATGGTGATTTCTTTTTTTTTTTTTTAATGTCTAATTTCAAGCAAACGGAACCATTTTCAAGGCCTTCTTTTCCAGATGGCCTTTTAACACATGCAAGTAAGATGTGTCGATACCTCACCATTTCTACCAGGTGTCAGACACTAACAGAGACCACATCGCCTCAGTCCAAGGTGCTGCCAAGACATGGTGGTTGCCATATAGGCAGCTCGAGGTTTCTAAGCAAGAGATGATACCACAATGAAAGAGGGACTTGGGCAAGGGGACCAGCAAAAAGTACTGAGAGAAGGGTGATCGCAACATGTTAAAATGAAAA
Organism: Atrichornis clamosus; assembly: GCA_013400975.1. Lineage (NCBI taxonomy): Eukaryota > Metazoa > Chordata > Aves > Passeriformes > Menuridae > Atrichornis > Atrichornis clamosus. The sequence goes on from WBMZ01002088.1 coordinate 12,774, forward strand.
TTACTTTATAACATGGTTAAATATCTGATAGCTTTCCAGGTCGTCTTCCTCATACTATCACTAAAGAAGAACAAAAATGTTTATTAAAGAAGTCTTTTAGTGGCCATTTTTAGGTGGTGTTTCTATATTTATATATCTATACACACATACTAACATATCTAAAGAAAATGAACTACTAGCTGGCCTGCAGCTTTATGGTTGGTTCATAGACGTGAACAAAAGGAAATGTGTAATTTTTTTTCCTTTTCCCTCCTCCTACCATAAAATTATTAAAATGAGTAGGAGCAAAACACAGGAGCATGAAAAATGAGGACAATCACTCTAACTCTGTGAAATGCAATGGATTAGGGTAGTGCTTTGTAAAGTCTGAATATACAACAAAATCTAACAGCAACCTCAACTGTCCTTTCTTGTTTTGATTATTTATCCTGTGTATTTCTGTAGCACATTTGCAATACAGAATTTATCATGTAAAAACCTTCCTGATTACTCAGTTTTTCTTACCATTTTCACTGTTGTAACCTCAGTTAATTTCAAAATTTGAAACAAACATAAACAATGTTCATATCAATGATGAACTTGTTTTAACTATCCAGTTTTAACTATCTGTATTCTGATCACTAACATAATCAGAAACATGTATTTTTGCCTACCTCCAGGGGGACTCAGTGCCAGAGTTATAAATCACAAAAAATTCTGCTTAAATTCAAACTACTTATAAAGAAATTAATTCAGCTGTTGGCAGAATTAGGCCTGGGGCTTTTAAAACAGTGACATTCATGTAATTGTGAATTCTTAATGAAGTGCAGAAAGTAGGCTTTAGTGTGCCAGCTTAGATCACCCCATCAACCCCTTCTTGGTAACAGTTACTCCAAACCAGAACAATTATTTCTTCTGGACTACAGTTTACCCACTGTGCTGCCCGGAAAAATTTAAATTCTGTGTGAGAGAATGCTGATTTCAGTTGCTTTTATTTGTTACTGATGATTCTTAAAGCAGAATTTGCTCTGACTTTAAAAAGATACTGTCATGTCATGGAAGTTGTGGGGAAGGATTCTTGAATGTTAGAGAGTAGAGGGAAGAGGGGGCAATATTACAGCAGAGAAGGGTGCAATATTCAGGTATCAGCAGGATGTTCTGTTTTCAGCCACATTAATTCCTCAGTCAGAATGCAGGGGCAGTAGCTGTACATCTTCCTGAGAGCCTCAACCATTTTGCTAAGCCAGAAGCTTTCATAATAGCTATTCTGCTTGGGATAAATGGAGACTTTTAAAAAGAGAAATTTCATTTGTTTTCCTACCAAAAGATATGTAAGTGTCTCTTAATATCAAAGCCAGTGGACTTCTTACCCAGGGGTTTTGGCACTGGATGGCAGGCTGTATTTCATCAAGGAGTTTCCTGTAAGCATAGAACAGAAAGACAGGAAGTTGGAAGTTTTGTCAAGCCCATTGGGAATTGCAGATACTAAAGACTATGTAAAATATGCATTTTTTCACGTTTGAAACATAAAGGAGGAATGCAACACCTGCAGTATACAGTTATGTCATCTGTAGTCCAAAGTTAGGCTCTCCAATTTCAAAAACAAATTTTAGCAGAGTTACTAACCCTTGGCCTCAGTTATAACAAGGCTGCAGATTATTCATGAAATCATACTTTTTAAATGAGTGAATGAGACTGTGTCCGATTTCTACAGTGCAGCAGTAATTCAAATTCAGATAGCAAAAAGGTTTTTGGACTGTGAGAGGGGTGCTGCTTTACTTGGTTGGGTTTTTAGTGCTGCGCTAGCCCAGCCTACCTTTGCTGTACATAACACAGGAGCTCCTCGCCGGCAGCCGTGCGCAGGGGGAGATGCGCTGGGAGCCCAGCGCCACCTGCTGCACACACAGCCCGACCCGGGGGACACCCGGGGCCGCAGCATCCAACAACGGCTCCGGGGCTGTGGAAAGAGGCTTGTTCTAGAGCCTTAGAAGAACCCACATCACTGTCAGACAGGGCAGCCATGCGGATGGAAAGGCAAGATCATGTTGCAGTCACTCATTTCCCAAGTAGCAGTCAGCCCTACAGGGGTATCTTTGCTGAGAAGAGAAAATAAAACCCCTGCGCTGTCTTGATGCATAGAGCGATTTTTAGAATAAGGACCATATAATTCTTAAACTCTGAGAAATTCAGTCCTTGGGTACTGCCCTGAAGTTGCTTTTAAACTGCAGCAAAGACCAGGTCAGAAAAACTGATATAAAAATACGTTTTAAAAAATCCTTCATCTCCATGTAAATTGTCATTCATAAAATTGTCACAACTTAAAACTAGGGGAAAAAAAGATTTCACATAATTTTTACAACAAAACACAGCAGCAATCATGCCAGATCTATGCATATTTCAGTATGTAATTTGAGGATATTTGTTAGAGATTTTGACTCTGAATAAACCCAAACATTGATTTTCAGGACTGCTGGAGATTTTAAATTTGCTTTAAGAATTCAACACAAAGTTGTGACCTGAGAGGTTTTGATAATCAACAGATCTCTGACACGACCATATTACAAGGGGAGAAGCAGTACAATTTATTTCAATCCTTTCCTGGCTTTGTGTCACTCTTTAAATTTTAAATTTGGCAGGTTGCAACTATCTAATATGCAGATGTGCTCTTAAAAATTCCTGGGTTTGATCTTGGCTGTTTCCTGTGTGACAGTAAGCATGCAATTACAACCAGGCGTGCAGCTTAGCAGTTTCTGTCCTGCGTGGTAACTTCCATGAGAATTACAAAGTTTAGAACAAAGTCTGTAAAGCCAGGACTTTTGTTACCTGTGTAACATCATCCACCTGAAACGGAAGTTACACTTCATCTGACTGGAGACTTGTAGTTCCCTGCACAATGTCTTAAACTGTGAAATGCAGTTAATGAACCTTACTCTTGCACCAATGAGAAAGCATTTGTGTAGAGTTGTGATTTCAACCAGACCCTTTAACACAGCTTGTTCCTTTAATTAAACTTTATAATCATTGCAACAGCATAAGTATCTCCTTACCTTCCACTGTCAGTTCCACGGTGACTTGACGAACCCCACCATCATTTGCAGCCTCACAGGTGTATTTGCCACCATCACCTTCCTGCACACCTTTGATTATCAAGCTGAACACGCCCCGAATGCTGCGGTCCACGACATAATGGTCTCCCTCTGGGACAGGATGCCCATTTCTGTACCATGTGATCTGTGGCTCAGGGTAGCCTCTGACCTGGAAAGATGTGTGAGAAAGTGGAGAAAGAAGGTAAACTTAACAGATGATGATACGAGGAAGAAATGTTGGACATTTAGTAATGCAGTGGAAAGTTCTTGACACAGGAGCTGTTAAAGACATTTCTTTGCAAGCCAAATGGCAGAAGACAATGAAATGAAAAAAATCTTGGATAAATCAAACTTAAAATCATAAGACTAGTCAGGCAGATAGATACCTATGCAGAAAAATTTCCCACTGGAATGGTTTCTCTGCAAAAACACAGTGACAGTGTCAATGAAGAATCCCGACACCTGGGTCCCCACTGCTTGGAAACTCAAAAAAAAAGGGCAGTAGTGCTACTACACCTCTAAGTATGCAAGACTGCAAGGTAGTTTGACAAAGTATTTCTAGCATAGTTGCCAAAGATTGGGCTTATAACGTAAATCTGCATGTAGCTATCTAGTTTCCAAAGGTGCTGAGGTATAGTAGCTCCTGACAATATACAGACAAGAAATGCAGACACATACCAAATTTTGTCTTGATCTTTAAAAGCAGAAGATAAGGAGCTGCAATTCGAGAAGGTGGCATTAAGGGTCATTTTCACGTTATGGAGGGAGGGGACTATAAGCACCCAACACATATTCACACAAACACACTGCTCAACTTAAAGAGATTTGTGGTCTACACAAAATAAGAATTTTCTACAAAATGAACCAGTCCTGTTCTCATTAAATAGCAACTATATTAATATATCCCTGCCTGCTTTGCCATTAATTATGCCTTCAGATTTACAGGCAGATCCTCCATTGGTGTAACTGAGAACTGAGTAATCGATTTGCAATTGAGCTGTTGAAACTTAATAAGAATTTGCGTCTTTCTTTTGCAAAAAAAAAATTGGGAAAAGCAGACATACACGTTTCCACCAAAGAAATAACTACTCAGGCAAAGGTTCTTCCTCTGCTTTGTGAGAGATGCCATCCTCTTTGAGGGTTGAGTTAGTATGTGTTAATTGTTAGCACGCTTGCCAGTCATCCTAACAACTCCTGATTGCTGTACTTCTTCCCTATTCCCTGCTCTGATATGTTAGCTCTCCATCTTCTGACTCTTTGATCCTTTGCCTAAATGCCGTGAAGTAACTGAGTGGATCAAGATGAGCTGGGATGAGTAATAGTCATGGCTGTGTTTGCTCACTGGGAAAGAAGCAATGTTGCATTCTGAACGACATATTTTGGCAACTGAACAGGAAGTGCCTTCAACCTCCAGGTGGGCAAAATATTGATGATCTGTCTTGGCTTGAAGAAGGCTTGGTTGTGGCTTGGGCAAATTCCTCCCACTATTCTCCTCTCAATTTCCAGTCCTCATTTCAGCTCTGTTTTCTCTGACTGCACAGCACTGACTTTCCAAATTGCAATCTTTAGTTAACCAACCTTGCCCATTCTTAGGTTCTTTTCTTTAAAATTTCATTTTTAATCCAGCCCCACCTCACTCCAGCTGAGTTTATCATCTGCTGAAGCTTAGCTGTCAGAATTTTTTCTCTTTCCTTTAATTCTTTGGGTATCAGTTCAGACAAATTAATTTTGCCAGTGATGTGGTGACCTCTTCTTCCTGCACTACGTACTCGATATTAAGGACATTAACGTTTGCCAAAAGTTGAATGTGCTGAATAAGCTGGAGAAACTTTCCACTTCTGGTATAACTTCTAAAGTTTTTTCTCAGTTGTTTTTAAATTAACAAAGCTAAAGCCATGTTCCATGAAGTACAATTTGTGGGATCCTGCACAATGAGGAGCTGATTCCTTTTTAAAAACACCACAGCACCTTTCCAAAGCTCTCTGTGGCCAAGCCTTTTCTTTCCTGTGTTTTCTGAAAAACAGCAGTTCCCGCTCATCCCAGACCCCTCACCCTACTTGAGCATATTGATATAGTGCTTACTCAGAGCATAGGCTCCAAGGAATATCTTTCTCAGTGCATTTTTTCAGAAAAAAGGGAGTTGTGAAGCATCAATATGAGAGTGTTACAGTACTGTTAGCTGATAATGTGCTCACTGTCACAGAAAGTGACCTGTACCAAATAACCATTTCTTACTATTAATTTCTCAATGCCCTCCTACCCATGTTTTCATTCTAGATTAAGAAACCAACAGAGAGGTTGACTTACCCAAAGCCAGAGAGTATATTAGAATTGAGTTACTACCTCTCATTTGGCTTCACTGCATATCAATATTTCTGTGAAATATTTGAGGAAAAATGGTTTTCAAACTGGTATATCAAGTAATAAAACACAGTAAAATGGAAGAGTAGCTCTTCAGTCGACGTGAAGACAGAACCACTTTTTCAGTGGTTCTGTGTTCACATTACAACCTCTTTACTAACATTAGTCTCACCACATCTGTTTACAGCTGCTGAGATTCTGGCCTGTGAAAGCAAGTCATCAATTACACATCACCTAATATATTTACTGATTTTTCCAGTTCACAATCATTTCTTCTGGTGTTTTCATTGTATTGTTCAACCCAGTTTAAAAGCTCCCACGGATTAATCTTCTATCACTTATCCCAGGAAACAACTGGGGTCAACGCAATGGGAAATACCTTTCTTCCTTTACTATTTTGTTTTATAATATTCTCAAGTCCCTCTTGGACCACACAAGGCCATTTTTAGCTGACCCCTCAAGCTCTGGTAGACCATTATACATGTCCTTCCAGTATCACATGGCTGAGGCTACATTAAGTATTTTTCCATTTCTTCTATGTGTGTTTATTCCATACTTGCTATGTCTGTGTTATTTTGTTCATCCACACCTCTGTACTAAGGAAATATCACAACAAATATTACAAACACAGGCAATCAACATTTCCTTTTAAAAGGTTGAGTCATTCCCTTCTCAAACTCTGATTTTTTTCTTTCATTTTTTGTCAAAAAAGAAATGATGGGAAAGCAGAAGTTTACAGAATTGCTCTGTTGCAAGGATTTATTTCAGGTTTGGGTTTGGAATGTGTTTCAAACCGAGCCAGCCCTCTCTGAAATACATAGTCTTGCCATAAAAGTGTCAGGGACCCTTAAACAAATCACTGGTTACCAGGTTTTGATCCTAATGGATCAATTCCAGAACTGCAGCAGGTTTTATATTCCTCCAAACCTTTCCAGAGCTTGCTAAAAACATCTGCCTTGAATAAATCCACAGCACAGAGAAATTTATCTGCTTATTTAATGCCCAGCAGCAGCAGGCTATAACCTTTATTTACAACTTGGCCTGTGTGAGTATTGCCAGTCCCAGTGAGGCTACAGCTTCTCTTTACCTGCTCTACAACAATAACAAGTGGAAAATTGACAGCAAGCAGCAAATAACCATTGTATTAGCACAAACAAGAGTTCTGAGTTTTTGTCTGGACGCATCAATTGCTTAGAGCCTTCCTGGAAAAGTCTGCTAAGGTAAAACAGGCCTTCTGCTCCATGCATAAACAGCAAGAGGAAAGAGCTGACAGAATCTGTTGCATGTGAAGCTCCCAGAGTTCAGGTCGTTCTGCATCTGAGTCAGAGAGAATGCTATTGAAAAGAGATGCTGCTAGGTTCCCAAAGTAAAGAAATAAGGGAGAAAAAGTGCAACAAATCCGTGGAAGCTGTACACTAAAGGACAGTATTATGAGAAAATGTGCTGCTACAAACTATCCCCCACGGTCACAAACCAAAAGGCACTCAGTGACCACCAATACCAAATATATTCAGTGACTCTTTTTCTTGTTCAAAAGCACAGGAATGATTTTCTAAAACTTGGCCTCTATCTACACTCCATGAAAGAGCTGTTTATAAACCAATTTTAGAAAACCATAGGTTTACCCACTTAAACACAGTTGCAATAGCAGTTTAAGGGAATGAGATGCACGTTTTTGGCTAATGCTTTTAACTTCAAAGTCATATCCTGCTTTATAACAACTTCTGCTGGACCCAGTGAGGTCAACGATGAACATAAACCCAAAAAAAATCAGCCACCAGTGACAATAAACCAAAGTGTGACTGTGAGACACTGATGGGGTGTGTACTGTTACTGAGTATTGCTCAGTTTGACAGTAACATCTAGAGACTGTTAGAGATGATGGCAAACATTATATGACATATTCCAGCACTACACTCATTATACTGCCTGAGGTGTTCAGTGCTTCATGCTAAGGACTAGATAAATGTCCCATTTTCCTGCTTAAGATCACATTTAGCACACAAGCAATGAGATCAGGAAGAAAACAGCTATCAAAAGGATTTATTGGCTTGTAAAATCTCCCCAAATTACTTCATATATAGACATGAACATCAGAAGTTGTACTAAGACTGGCAATGTTACAACTGTTAAGAAGTTGCTATTCAAAATAACTCTCCCCATAAAGATGATTTCATACGCTGCAATATGAATTCACTAATGACTAAAATGCCTCTCAAGAGACAATCCTTCTCCCATGAAATCAGAATTTTGAAACATCCATATTCTGTCAGCACACAGCACTCAGTTGTGCTGCTACTTCTGTAGACTACCTGTGTCTTAATCCCACAAAGTCCAGAATAAAGACCTCTGTGTGTATAGGATTCAATCATTGAATGAAAGAATCAGTTGTATTTGGGTGGTTTAATCCATCTAAAGAAAACTGATTTTGAATATACCTGTGAGAGACAGAAATATTATCTATTCACATGCATGTAAGTAGTGTAGCTAGCACATTTATAGTTAGACTGTAGTGTCTGGAAGCAGTAAAACAACATGAAAACAAAGTTTCAATTACCTGGGTAACAAGTCATAAAAGAAGAATGGCAGTAATGAGAAATGTTTTCTAATGCATAAAGGTAGTTGCAAAGCAGAAGAGAATAAACTATTTCCCACATTCACACTGGATAGGGCAAGTAATAAACTTCCAAGAGAAATTGGTCCCTGGGTTTTTAGATGGTGTCTGGCAGCAGTCACCTCCTTTAAAGGAACAGCAAGTGTCTTGCTTATTTGGCTGCCTGCCTATCTTAGCATTAAGGAATGCCAGAAATTGAGGAAAGTTTGAGAAGGCTTTGTAACCTATTCTCTGTTCCATGCCCATCTTCAATAGGAAACCCGTAATTTCTGGGAACTAAATCTCAGAAAAGACCAAAGAGATAAGAAGATGCAAAGGGATAAAAGGAGGATAACCTCAGTTAGAGTTGTCAGATGTTACCACTGAGCTCCCAAGCTATGCTTTGGGCAGATCATTAGAAGTCACACCAGGAGATGTCAAGTGAGATGTTAAAAAACACTCAGAATGTCTGACAAAGTTTGATTTTTATTCTGCTGCCTGCAAACCTGGCATAGCAAACACTCATTACTAACTGTGAGTGAACTGCTTGCACTTTTTGCAAAACTTAGAGTAATGAGACATCAGATTGTATCAAGAAAGCAGCAGAAGAAATGCCATTAAGTAGCATGACACATTTTGCAAGTGTTCTTGTAATCAAAGAAGTAAAGATACAGGAAAAACACTTGAAATGTGGTAGAGACTGTGTAGTGTACCTCTTCTTCCACATCTAGATATCAGCAAAAATAGAATATTATTCCCTTTATTGCAAGTTATGTATTAGAAGGGCTCATCTGAAGGTCATACAGTTGAAGGCTCTCATGCAGCCCCAAGAAATTCAATCCAAACAGTAACAGCTGTTCTGTGGATGTGGCTCATCCTAGGTCCTATAAAAAAGAGGTGCTTCCCATAGTCATCAGACTCTAGCTAGTGCCCCCTATTTCACTTGAATCAAGAGCCAACAGATTACCTGGACCTTGATCAAAAGACGTGTGAGAGGAGTTAAGTACTTGAAAGCAAACTTAGGACAGGATGCTGCACCTTAACGTGCTCTGTCCATGGAGACAGAACTGTGCTCTCAAACTAGAGAAAAAAAGCCACTTCTTGTTTTAGTATTTCATACTGCTGTAAACTCTTAATTTCAGATTTAAGAAAGAAGTACTGTAAAAATTGTTGAGACAACAACATGAACATTGTAACTACAGCCCACTGAATAGTGGCTATATTTTGATTTTAATTTAATTTTTATTGTTAGTGCAGGTGGGAAGCGTGGTTCTGGGCAGTGCAGCTCTTCTTAAGTCTTGTAACAAAGCTTCTGTTAGGCTCAAGCTGCAGTTTGCATTAACAAATCAAGAGCAGATGTTTTTGATAAAGGAAAATGGACATGATACATTGTTAAGTTACTTCTGAGACTTTAAACACACACAAACCATATATCAAGAATAGTTTATCCCTTTCAAAAGTTTGCTTCTAAAACAGAGAACTTGCCTGGCAAGGTTAAACATGAAAATGTTAAATATTTGGAGACTTAGCTATGACCTTGCAAACAAAGTGAATAACCTACCTCTTCTACAGAGCAGTCCAGAATCCACAGTTGTCTCATTAAAGCAAAAATGGAATACAAAGCAGGGGCAAACATGCTCACTTCAAAGCATTACCTACTGTATGTAAAAGGAAAAATAATGGTCTTTCTGTAAACCTTGGGTGTGTTTTAGTTTTCTATTTACACTCATCAATGCCAAATGGCATTTGATACTTTGTAGTCCAAGCACTAATCACAAGATCTTCCCGCAGATGGCACCCCACAAATTTTAGTTTTGACTCTTGAAAAGTAGTTCTGCATAATCTGCTTATTCTGCATGACACTATTCAGCCCCTTTTAGCAGATTGCAAAGGTGCTGAACACTACACATACTACCACAGTTCTTCAGGGGAATCAGTTTTTATGGTACTCAGCAGGGAAGAATTTATGACCTATCCATGGAAGACATGGTCTGCTAACTGGAAAGGAGACAGCAGCTGCACATAATTTCTTCTTCAATCTTCTACATTTAATCATATTTTTTGGGGTAAAATTCAGTGTCAAGAGTTCCCAGAGGCGTACAGAGTATTGGCTTTGTGCTCAGTCACCAGAGTATAGCTGTTTGAAAAAAGCATTGCTTTCCCAGGTTCCATAACCTCAACAAATACATTCATCTTAAATCTTTTTTCTGAAGGACTCCAGTGGAATTTCAGAGTAGCACTGGGTGTCAAGCTGTCTTGAGTTTATCTAATTTCTAACTTCAAACACCAGTCCCATTTAATGCAGCTCTTAAGAGAATGTTTAAGCCCTACTTATATATTTTGGAATTAATCACATGTACAGGTGTTTCTCCTAAATTAGATCTTATTTCATGTAAAGGATAAGTTTAAATGTATTGCTTTTAAAGTAACATCCTGTAACATTGTTATAGGAGCCTTCAGGCAGCCACAAAGTAACCTGAAACATCGTTCAGTTGAAATGCAGAACACCGTCAAGATGACTTTACCCTTTCCTGTACAGAGGACATGAAGGGAACCCACTGTACAGGGAAACACAGGTCTGTGGAGCGGGGATGTCAGTCAGCAACTGAACCAGAGGCTGTAAACCCCTGTTACACTAATGGGGGCATTTCCACACAGGTGTTGCTGTCTCAGACTGGCAGAGCTTTTCTGATGGAGCTTTAATAAATCATTCTACCAGCAGCAACATCTGCCTTTTCACTTCCCCTACACTGTAGCCAGCTGACCTGTAGCCATAAAGTGCGTGACCACAGTTTTATGAAAACCACCCATAGAGCTCACCTGGACCTTTTTTTCTGTTAGTACAAGTTTTCTGAACTTAATATGGGATTATAAATAGACTGAATCTCTTTAGATCTATATTTGCATTTAGTCATTGTCTGATTTTTCCCATTTTTAAAAAGCCTTCTCTGGGCTGTCAATTCAAAACCAGTCAATTTCTACAATGCCACCCAGATGCTGTCCTGGCACACAAAGGTGATAAGGTCTCACAAAGTGATACAATTCTGGCATTTTGTCAAAGTACAAGTGTGCAGGAAACTGAGTTATGTAGAAACTGAAGACAATTTCTGTCCCAAATAGGTAGCTGTCACTTGGGAACGTGACAGCTCTGACTTCATAGCTGAGGATCTGAGACACGGAGACATGCAGAATTTGCCAAACTCACACTTAAAAGAACTTAGCTTTCCATATTTAGTACTGTTAGATCAAATAATCTGGCCATACTTCCTCGTTGCTAACAAATTTGCTATTGCAAGAATCAATGCAAAGACTGAAGATGCAGCACAGGGAGCCACTGCTCTTCCCACCACGAATAGTGACTGCGTGTGTTTGTATACAGATACCAAAGTGCACAGCACTGAGTGAACAGTAAAGAGGATTGTCCCATATAGCCCAGTAAGCCTCTAAAATTTCCTCTCCTTCCCTATTCTTCTCTTCCTTCCCATCTTTGGTGACTCTGAATCAACATGTCTATCAAATATTACTAAATTACTACTGCTTTAAGTCAGTAGCAATGAGTTTAGGAGCATGTCAGAAGTTTCCTGATAGGACCAGTGTTCATTTTAGAGCAGCAGCAATCTTTGCTACAGAAAACAAGATATTGAGAAATCAGACCAGAGTTCTGAAAAGCTGTCAGAACGGGAACAGTTCATTCATTCCCAATTCAATAGGATAGCTTGATTTATGGTATTTGCCACTACTTTTGTTCATTAATTTTATTTGGCAGCACTAGAAGAAAGACTGAAACATAAAACAATTTAATACAATAAAAGTAAATTGTTGGGAAATTGTCTCCCCTCTCCCCACCAAAAAAAGCTGAGCTTTTAAGACTTGATGAAGATTTTTACTTTCAGTTGTGAATCCTTCATTCATCCTTCATTCAGTAAAAATTCAGAAAGGTGGATAATGATTATTTAGACAAAACTCAAGCATGAGGAAGCTTCAGTAAAAGATGAAATGAACACCAACATTTTGCTCCATCATTTGCAAAATGTTTGCATATCCCCACTTAAAAGGAACACTGTAAACATTTAGCTGTTTTTTCTCTCTGAACTGATCACAGAATCCAGATGCTTTAAGGCACAGCTTGAGACTGGCATATCATCAGGTCAAAAGACTCTGCTGATACTACATGAAAGATTGTGTTCAACCAAACACCATCAGTTATTTTCATAGCAACAATCCTTTCATAACTGTAATACCTGGGGTTTGAATTGACAGTCACTTTTTAAAGATAAAAAGTCACTCTGTTTCTTTCCTTTCACAAGAGAATGTTCATCACTCACTGCAATAAAATTACAAAAATTATTCCTCCATTGCATATTATTTCTGGAAGACTGAAATACTTTCTCCTTTTTTGTTTTTACTTACTGATGTCAAGTTTCTGTCTTAATAGGACATGAATTTACTTTATATGTCACTGAATTCTAGTGGTCCTATCTTCTTGTAGGGGCTATGCTACTGACCAAATGAGCTTCATATTTTCCTAGCTTGGGGATGCTGTTCTTAGGGATTCAATATCAGTACATACTATCAACAGATTAGGAATTTCTACAAATTTACATAGGTGCACACAGTATGTATGACCTATTATAGAAAAATAATGACAAAAAAAAGCCTTCTTTCTGTGCCCAAAACACACAGCCACTGGAAAATATGTTTGGAGTTATGAAATTCATAATTGAGGGCAGCAATCCACTTCTGAAATGTAAGGTGGTAACAAACACCCTGTGCTTTAAATGAACATGTCCATACTTTATCAGTTGCCAACCAGACAAGACTTATTTCCTGTAGTTTAGGAGTCTGGTCATGGTCAGAGAAAATGCTAGAACTGGATTATGTTGCTGAGTTGCCTGCACAGTTTTATGTCATTCAAAGACTGTCTGCTGATAGTGACGAAGGCTGCTGGCAAAGGCTGTGCTCTGGAGAGGCTATAAAAATTCTCATTTGTGTGTACTGCTCTGTTAGTGCTTCTTGGTAGGGCTGAGAAACACTCTGGGCATGAAGTGTCATTTATTTTGAACTTCATAAAAAGTGCAACTGGTGTGATTATGAAGAGTTATAAACTGCAATGTTGGATTGTGAAGATATGAACACATTAGAGAGCCTAAACAATGAGCATTTCTCATTGCATCATTTATTCCGCCATGTGCAACTTACTGCTATGCATTAAATAATTTGGACTTCCATACAAAATCCTATTGCAAAACATCAGCTGCTCACTAGCTCACTGATTCTTTTACCCTGTAATAATCTGTGAAATCAATAAGCTTTCCCAACTTGACACATGTGCTTTATAATAACAGCTTAGCAGAGGTAACTCAGACAGTACAATGTACAAGCGGCTGTGTTTAAAATAACAATAAAAACCAAGGGCTGAGCAACAACTGTTTAAAAGGAAAACCCCTCAAAGCACTAACTGAAATACTAAGTATGAATTGATGTGACCATAAATTTCTAGTTCAACAGTTCAGGATAAATATTTATAGACATGCTGAGTTCAAGAGAATGTTTGTGGTCTCACCTCTTCTTTCTAATGCTTTCTCTGAAAATTAAAATTGCTGTGATCTTGGTAAGAGATACACACGTGCACTCAAAAGCAGCAATGTCTGTTTAGGCTATGGAAAAAGTGCTTACTCTGCATATGCTTTCAACAGAGCTCCACTTAACTGCAGTTGCTGACATTCCTATGGAGAGGTCTGAACAAATCCAACACCGCGTTTTCCATTAAACCTAGGGGTGGGTAATAGTCTCCTGAGCAGACAAACCTTTGTCTACACTTCTGTCCATTAGCATATCCCAACAAACTAGCTTTGTGTCAAGGCTCTGAAGACCCAGTTCTGGCATTGTGGAAGGGATACTCTTAGTCCAACAGCAGTCACCTAGATAGTTGTGAGATTTGCACATATTGCAGATCTTAACTTTCTCTTCCAAAATCAGAAGCTATTTATCTCCACAAAGGATAGGTTCATGTCTAGGGTACAGGATGGGAACTGAACCTCCAGAAGACAGCCATTCTGCTCTGAATCCAGGCATGTAGTTCTGTATCATCTTGCACAAGCCAGTAAACCTCACCATGCCTTGGTACCACACATAAATGTCAAGGAGGTAACACTTATTATTTCCTCTGCTGTTTTAGCTAAGAAGGCCGCCAGAGAAGGATCCAACTCTACTCTGGCCTGTGTGTGTGTTGAATACTGCAGACAAACACTAGGACTCCAGTTGAATTAGGCTGTTTAAGTGTTACCATGAAAAAAGCAAAAATCAATAATACCATTTGCCATAGTTCTTTAATCTGTATTACCAAGATTTTATCATAATTTTTCTTCCAGTGCCTTGGATTTTAGCATAACTTTGTTTTGAAATATTTATATTTGCCTCCCTGCAGAGACAAACTGCTGAGTTATTCTTTTATAAAGGAACCCCAGAATTTACATAGACAAAAATAATCAAGCTGAAGTATACTGAACTCTTGTTCCGGGGTGTTCATAGAACAGAAAAATTATTTATTCACTGTTTGCCAGGATGGGAATGTGATGTAAATGACACAGATTTCAGACACAAGTTAGATTTCACATACTACCCTGTGTGTGGGGGCGCTTTTACAAACCAGTGTGCATGGCATTAATATGCTAAGCTTTGCAAAAACAATTTAAATAATGCATGCAGCACAACTAGAGGCTTGCTTGTGTATTATGGAACATACTAAAAGAATGGCAAACTCTCAAGCCACACAGTTATGATTTGACTCTACTAAGGAGCTAAGAGGAAAATTACCATTCTCATTTAACATGAGTTGAGAGAGCACAGAACTGGATGAAGTAAGCTCAATATGCCATCGCCAAAAGGCAAATAACCATGAGCAGAATTGTTTCATTTGTCAGTCTTTGCCTCTCCCTTTTCTTTGGGCTACATGTGCAGATTGTTGTCATCTTTAAATGAAAAGTTACACTTGGAATGCAGTAAGACTTTTAATTAGTGTTTTAGTAAGCTCAGCTGTTGTATTTATAATAAATAGTATATTCCATAGAGTAACATTTACCACAGTATTTTGAAAAGGTACAGAAAGGCAAGGAAAACTCAGAAAAAGATAAAATAACTTATTTTTCCATTTTGCCTCATTCTTCAGATGAATTAGAAAGGTCTCCATCTAAGCAATAAAAACAATGCCAAGCTGCCTTTGAATTTGTACCAGTTTTAGCCATGTGAATTTGTACCAGTTTTAGCCATGGCACTTTTAGAAGACAAAGATTGTTTTTTTCTGTCTGGCTACAGGTTTACAGTGAGGCACTGATTTACAGAGAATAAAGCTATCTTCACCATCAGAAAGCCTAGACTTTTTTTTTTTTTTAATGTAAAATTTCTAGGTTTTCACTCTGTCTATTCCTAAAACTTCTCTGAAAGGTGCAAGAGCTTAGATCATCTCTAGAATCTCACTACAACATCATCTTAAGGGGGGATAGCTAGCCCAAAGGCCAGGTTACTAACTTATGAGTCAACAAACCGGACTTAAGTCCCAACCTATAATCTGGTTGTTAGGTTTCTGAGAGAATAAAGTCATTATATTTAGGCACATAATTCAAAGCCCTTCTACTGGACTAGTCACCTCAGGGTTGACCAACCAGTGGAATACCTTGATTTTCTGGCTCCAACTAGTGCAGAGAGCTTTGATGTGCAACCTCTGACAGCAACAGGAGCATCAGTGTCTCCCTCATCAAGCACTACCCCAACACATCAACATCTCTCCTCTTCCAAAGGTTATTCCTCAACATAAGAGAAGAACACAGAAATGTGTATTCACATGGGATGCTAAACTATGCACTGGGATGACTTTCAGCTTAAGAATCATGAAGGCATGTTTGTCCCCAGATGCTAAACAATGAACTCTGGAAGCTTAGGTAGAAAAATGGATGCTATTTCAGGCCCCTGCTGGAGATTCAGCAACCTCCAGTAACAGGATAATGTCTTACAGACTGAACATTAAAAACTGAACTGGGAACCGATAGAAGAACAATCTGGCCTGGCCTCCTTTTGTTCCTGACGGTATCCTCTTTTGGGATCCCGACCCTGGTTAATTGCTTGCCATGTCTGGGAGCGTCAGAGGACCCTGTTAGAGCATATGGCAGTGCCTGCTGTGAGCAGAGCCTGCAGGATTGTGACCAGCTGGTGATGGCACAGCCCGTGCATGGCTCACCCTCAGCTCCTGGCTCACACTCCTTTGGGGAGCAGCCAGCCCTTGCTGCTCCCTGTCAGACAGACAGGTTTCTCCCCTTCATGAATGGGTTGAATTGTACATGATTCACAGCAATGTAATTTTCTGTTCAGCATGCACTTAGATACTGGGGACTCCAGATTTTACACGGAAAAAAAATTATGTTGTCTGGTTTTGCCCAGTAGGTTTCCAAACTTCATACTATATCCATGAGTGAAGAGAGCCAAGTAACAGGTCAAAAGCAGAAATTTTTAACTTTGGCGTCTAGGTGCTAGAGTGAGCGTGGACTGAGCAAAACCACAATGAGTAATGATGTGTTTTGATTATAAACCTTCTCCACGTGTGGCCTTCTGCAAAGATTCTGAATGCATCATGTTTGCTGTCTATTGATGACTGCTCTCTTTTCCTACAGGGGCAAAGCAAAATTATATCAAAAGGTGTGACCTGGTGTCATTTGGTGCAAACTCTAAAGGACACATTTCTAGACAGTAAAAAGCATACTTTGCTATTTCACACAGGGTTCTTGTTGCTACATGTGGCACTGAAATCCTCCCTGACCTTTCTGGTTTTCATCAGCCAGATGGAGGCAAGAGGCTGGAGTGAAGTTCAAGCCTTGTTTATGATGGCAGAAAGCAAATACATTACTAGTTAGCCAAATGCATGTCTCATGATAAGCATTCTGTCCTACCTTTAGGGTGAGTTAAAAAAATAAAATTTAAAGCTTTTCCAGATAGAGGCATATTTCTGGAAGAAAAAAACATCAACCAAAATATTTTCCCCTCCTTGTCTAACCTCTCACAACAGTATAGGCTGTTGCACCACAAGGAAAAGAAAATCAAGTACTCTCACAATTCTTTTACAGTTACTACATCTTTTTTAACTTTTAAACCTAATATGACTATGAAAGGAGCCAAATGCACTATTTCCCAAAAAATCAAGTTTAAAACATCATAATGTTAAGTTGCAGTCATGTTTCATATAGTATTAAGAACGTTTATTTAAGTAAGAAAGCACAATGCTACATGATGAGTTTTATTGCCAGTGGAATCAACCACAACAAAGACTTATGCACTGACCCAGAGGAGCAAGGGAGACTAGTCTGGAAAAGATGATGATATTTTTCAAATTAAAAGCAGAACTGAAGAACTTAATAAGACTTTGTTGAAATTTGAGAGATTCATGATTAATCATCATGGGACAAAAAACACAAGAATTATACTGACTGGCTCTACTCTAACCTACACGGATTCAATCTCTGGCCATATCTTTGTTCAGCTACTTAGGATATGCTGATCAGTTGTTTTTCTCTTTGGAAATAGCTAGATTTTCTTCTATTCCTTTTTCAGACATTTTTATGTTATCATCCCTAAACAGTGGACTTTATGGTTAGTCATGGCATTTAGTCCACCACCATTTTTGTAAAAGACTGAACCTCCTTTACACCACAAAATGAATATTTTGTATCTCTTTTTCCTCAGCAAATTTGTCAATGCATAATTCAACTTTTTTTTTTCTGGTTTCTGTTTAGTGATTACAGAAAAATAGCAAGTCCAGAAAACCCTGCTTAATGAAGTAAATTTTCTTCAAAATTAACCCCAGGGACATCCATATGGATACATTCTTAAATAGACACTCTTTTCCTCTCTAGCTTACACAAAGCCATGCTTTACAACAATACATTACAGTAGTGGGTGATCACAAAACAGACATCTACAATAAACTTGTTAGAGTCAACAATTTGTTGGTTCCCCCAAAGCAAACTGGGGGCAGGTAGATGCAATTAAATCACACAGACTTTTATTGTCAGCTTTGTCATGTGATTATAATTTCTTCCACCTCAAAATCCAAAATAATTAGAAACATATTAAAGAAAAAGTAAAGAAAGAAAGAAGGTGATGACCAAGAGCAGCACAAATGTGTGGTCTGGCTTCAGCTAAAACAATGGTGGTTTGGGTAGATACGACACAAAATAATATAAGGTTCTCTTTAGTTCCATATGTACATTAGTTGGACTGTTTTTAAAAACTTCTATTATTATTACCTATTATAATACACTGTTACTAGATTAGTTTTGATGTTCCTTTAATTGCAGCAGTTTGTACCACAACAACAAAAAATGGAAAGCCTAGCTTTCTGACACTACATGGAGGAGTAGAACTCCTGTCCCCAACTGGTTGTAGAAAAGCAATTGAAGTGAGCAAGGTGACAGAAAGCAAACAGAACAATAAATGTGATAGACGCACATTTCTTTCACAGTTTGGGGGTGGGTGGGTTACTGAACACAGGCTCAAATATACAAAAGAATAAAATCAACTCTGAGAAACGACAACTCAGAATAGGGATACTGTATGTTCGGTGTTCCCCAGTCATGGCCTCTTTCCTGCTTAGACATTTTGTCTGGGTGGAATCTGAGGATATTCAGCATTGTCTAGGTTTTCTGAACATCTGGCAGATTGAAAAAAAAAAAAAAAACCAACTAACTCTGCAAAAGGTCTGACCAAACTTTGCTGCCAAACATCCAGAAATATTGGCTGTTGCCTCAGCGCATGCACAGATCACTTGCATGGGACAGTGTACTTAGTCCAGCACTTTTGAGCATCATCACATGCAGTGCACCCAGACTACACAAGGAATGCTTAAATATTTCTACCAGGAAAATCCTGAGTATATTTATGATGGCCATAGGTGACAGGGAGACAGGTATGAAATGAATTTATGAGAAACAGAGGTGGAGATCACAGGCCACCACTCCTGTCTAAAACGTAGAAATTTCTTGAGCACTAACTTGAACACTTACAGTTTTTTCTAAAGGATGTATCATTTTCAAGTCAGGGAAAATGGGTGTCAACACATGGATGCTTGTGTCAGTTGATGAAAGGAAGTGTGTTTGAATAATTCTGGGTGTAGATAATACTGTGTGGGGAAGTAATTTTGACTGCATCCCACCTTAACCACTTCCCAGCAGAGCAGCCACATCCACTCTGGCCTTGTGTAAAGCTGACACTGTTTCTAAATGTCAGTACACAGTGATACAGCAAGATAAAGCCAAATAAAATGATGCATGCATTAGTCATGAGAACATGTATGTCGTAAGTGAATATAATGGCAAATTGATTTCACCAAGAAAGAAGACACAGGGGTACAAGATCCAAACAGAACAACAGTGTGCAATAAGCTGTTCATTGCCACCCCAATTTGTGTTTATTTTTGTGGTTTTTGGTTTTTAATTTCAGCCGTCTATACCTACATGCCTGTCTGATACGAAATGTCTCAGTAACTTCTCAATGCACCACGTTTTTCCAAAGAATGCTCCAGTGATATGTGGAAAGGAAGATCAAATAAAATCTCCAGTCAAGTTGAGAACTTTTTCAATTCTTTTCCCCTCAGTGTTTCATATCAGGTTTCTGGGAGTATCACAGTGTGTGATAGTTTTACAGATCAGCACAAGTCCTCTCACAGCACTCACTTCCATCAGACAAATGTCTCCCATGAAAATATGGGTCTTTCCTGAATTTCTTCCTTGTATGGCTCAGAATGGGCACCCATCCAGAAAGTGCAGATCCAAAGCCACTGGCAGCTTCATGCAATTAGCTGCCCAGTACATTTTGTTACAGCAAACATCTCATGCCAACAGCAAAAGATGTTGTGCCATGTCATCATCCTCTTTCATTACATGGGCTTCTCTCAGATCCTGCCATCTGAAATCCAGGCACATGATGTAATTAAGGCATACTTCTGAAGTGCCTGCTGACTGAGAGTTGGAAATGGCACACTCACTGCTGCCTGGAGTCCAAAACTAAGGGAAGATACCAAAGGTTTAGCCATGCATAGCTGGTGCCACAGCCACAGTAAAACATATTGGTTAAAAACAGTTTTTTCATTAGCAGGTAGATGAAAGATTTTATAAATGCTGTGTGTTTCCCTTTAACACATTCTTCATTCTTGTAATGCTTCCCTACTCTTTACCTCCTAACACACTGCATAAATGGGTCTCCTCTCTACACCAGAACAGATGGCAGAATCACTGTTGATCTTCCCATTGCCTCTTGTTTTTCACTGCCTGCTCCCAGCTCTTTTTCTCAGGCATGATGTTCCAAGCAGTACCTGTGCAACCAGCAGCAGCAAAAGCAACTCAAATTGATGCACATCATTGGACTTAACTGATTTGAACAGACACAGATGCAACAGCAGGGTGATAGAAGGACAACCTGAAAGCACATTAAAAGGGGTAGGATTTGACATTGACCTGACTTGCCTTAAAATTCACCATCCAGGTCTCTTACCTGGAGAGGGATGGAAGGGGAAGAGCAGAACAGTAACTATTCAGTGGGTACAAAATTGAATTAAGTACCCCAAAATCTACTCAAACCATGAGCTACATGAAATCTAGCCCCCTGGGATTAGGATACCACTCTAGATTTAGTAGTTTGATATCTTGGTTCTGGTAATGGACCATGTATGATGGCTTACATGAAGCAGATAAACAACCCCACTGCTGCCAACTGTGCAATTCTTTGTCCAAGGAGGAAAATTCTTTCCTGACCCCTAGGCAATGGATCTGTAGAACATTTGGCTGTTCCTCTCAAGCAGAGCTGTAGCACAAGTATTTTTTAGGCTCATAAAATTAATGACCACCAATATTACCCTCAAAAATTATACATGTGCAGCCAAGGGAGGTTAAGTGCTTACTGCAATCAAATGCAGAGGTTAATATCACTCTGGACAAAGAATGGTTTGTTGGAAACTGATGGTTCTTTGACTGGTCATTTTTAACTGCTTGACAGTCTGTACAGTAAAGAAGCAGAAGTATTCACACTGTATTTTTGCTGTAGTGAATCTACTGCTATTTAAGTTCAGTATCAGTTGCTACAAAGAAAGGAACCTCCTTCATTACTACGCCATTTGGCATTATAAATCCAGCGGTGTTCAGAAGAATTAGAAAGATTAAGATACACAATCACAATTTAATGTTGAAAAGCACTAATAAATATTCCAGTGTTCAATACAACAGGGAAAGAAATAGCTTAAAACAAAGCCTGGTAACATTTTTGCCTGCTCTGCTTTTCCAGGAGTGCCTTAAAGGTTCTGACAGACAAGTTAAAATGCCTTAACACAAGGCACGAGATTACTGCCTTGAGCTGTTCACCTCACACATGACGTGCAATTGAAGAACGGCACATCAGTCAAGTCCCAACAAGTTGAGAACACACAACACAATTTCACAATAATCTGGGATGGTTTCCCTAAAAATCACCTCAGCAATTTATTGATGAACAACTGAGGTGTCCACGCAGCAGATGTTTGGGGAGCACCTAATGAAGGTAACCTTGCCTCTGCCTTACTAAGTGTTTCCACCCCTCAGTTCATGCTCCAAGCCAAAATCATGCTCATACTCTTGAGAGATGATGATTTAAGTTTTTATGCTGAGCTGAAGCTGGAAAATTGAGACCTGCAGTCAGATATACATAAACTTCCTGAGATTTTAGTAAGAAAATCAGGGTAGTAGTGGGAGGAACAGGGAAAAAATATTCCCATTAAAGGTAGCTCCAGTTCCTTTCTACCTCAAATTTCCTACCTTTCTCAATTTCTCAGATTCTGCACCCTCCTTGATCTTAAACTGCCTTTTCACACAACTTATCCAATATGCCACTGGAAAGAAAAACAGCAAGTTTAATTCTGGGGCCCTCTCTTCCTTGTTCACTTAATGAGAGTACAGGATCATCACAATATCAGATTTATATCCTGTCTTGGATTCTCAAAATGTTTGTTCTTTCTGATAAGATCAATTCCACTGCAAAGAAACTCTTTGAAGAAAAGCTCCTGTCTAGCCGTTTTAAAAACTTTTTATTTTTCTTTACCCTGAGTCTGGTTTAATAATTATACTGCAACAACCCATCATAACATCTGTGGCCTACTTTCCAGGATAGAAAAAACTAAGTATGTTTAGCAGCTTCTATTACTAAATCTTAATAAATTGTTTTGGTTGCGATTGTCCTTCTGAACCTGGTTTTCTGAACAAGTCCACCGTCCTTCTGAACCTCTGAAACATTAAAGTGGCAGAAGAAGGAACATTGTACTAACCAGCTGAAGATGGAGCCAGATGACACAAGCACTGCAGGCTGCTGCAGCTATTAAGTGACAGTACCTTTTACACTGGACTGTTGAGTTCCCCCTCACATTGCCCATGTTACTAGACTAAGAGAACAAACAAAATACTAATCCTGTCACCCTCCTTTTAAGGATGGAAAATTAGAGGATTGGCCATGCTCATATACCAAACTGCCAGAAGTGATATTTAGATTTTTCATCAAGTAAGCCTAACCCAGGACTTCAATCAAAGTTTTGTCCCTTCAAGGAAATTCAACTTGACAGTTTAATTACTACTGAATTTGTGGGTTTTTTTCCAAGCTCCTAAAAATCCCCCTCAGACTTTACCCTTCCAGCCTTCAAAGTGGCTTTAAAAAGGGTATAGGTATTCCTGGAGAATTATCACTTTAAAACCAGATCTGAAAAAAAATACAAAGCAGTGATGGCACTCCAGCTTGTAAGTCATTATATTTTACAATTGTTTCCATTTGACTTAATAATAAAAACTCTGCAGAGTGCCATAAAAACTGGAAATATCCCACTTGAGCTTTTAATTAGGAAACATGAGAACTATAAAACCAAATCTTAGCACATGCTTCAACTTTGATTTCACTGTGCTGCTATTGCCACTTGCAGAGTTGTCTGGAAGACCCAGTTGGAGTTAGAACAGCATTGTGCACAGGTGTCACATGGAGAAAGGAGAAACATGCTGCCATTTTCCCACCGTGTTTGCGACAAAGTGAAATAATGAGGGGAAGAGAAAAAAGGGATACAAACAGTAGGAAAGGGAACACTCATTGGGATCGGCCAATGTCACGCACACAAGGAGTTTCTGACTGGTGCCTTAAAATCAGACTAAGAGTAAGCAAATTTTTAAAAAAGAAAGAAATTCCTGAAGGTTTGGTAAAAAACTGTTCTCTAGTTTAAACACTTTCATTGAAATTAGCTTTCTATGAAAAATGCCAACTTTTCTTCAGAAAGTCCAATCCAAGAACAACTTCTGAGTTTTGCTCTTGCATTTCGAAACTCATATACTCCAAAACCTGTTTTCCTACGCAGTTCCTGTTGAAAAATCCCAGTTCCTGGCCTGCTCTTACATAAACAAATAAGATAAATATCAGATGCCCTCTACCGGCCCTCTGTTTAAGTTAGAGTTTTAGCAGTTATGAATTTCCCAAATTCCTTCTAGCCCTTGCTTTTGTTACAGCAGAGCCGCAGTTTCCTGCCTCGGTCAGCCGAGTCCCACCACTCCAGAGATTAGAAGTGCGGTCGGTTTGATGGCACAGCTGTCAGCGAGCAATCAGAGCGTGACAGGAAGCAAAGGAAGCTGAAAGGACTGGGAGGGAGAACTAACAGCTCCAGGAAAAAGAACAGAATTAAGGGAGGAGAGAGGAAGATGGCTAGAATAAGGAAGAGTACATACCAGAATTGACACATGAAAGAAATATGGATGCCACAATTCAATGTTCCAAGCATGAGGTGAAGAGGAGAACCTGGGATAAACACTCCACTACACACCCTTTTAAACCCTTTGAGTTACCAAGTTTTTTTGAACAAATCAATCTTTCCTCTGAAAATGCTCTTTTTCCTTCCAGGTTAAAAACACATACAGCAGGTGGTGCAGACAGAAGTGTTGTAACACTTGTTACAGATTCCCAGCTTGACTGCTTGGAAGCACATACTGCATCGGGGTTAGATTTGTGTCACACACGAAGCTTCATGAACAGACAGATATTTGGGATGCAGGGATGTGAATATGCAGTAGGAGAATATGTAGAACTGCAGTAAGAGAACATGCTGACCAGAGACAGCCCTTGAAGGAGTTTTCCACTGATAATAAACGCAGTGCCTGGCATGCTCAAGGCGTTTATACTTAGCAATAGTCAGGTTTTGCAACAATCTCCTCTACACAGAAACAGATCTGTAATGCTCCTGCCTCCTCAGGAGGGTAAACACTGGTGTATTCTTCTTGGGTAAAGGTCCCGTATTGCAGAGGCAACTTCACTACCTCTTCAGCTCACTGGTCAGCTACTGGAAAGGGCAAAACCAAATAAAGAAGTCCTCCACCATCTGTTTCTTACCTTCCCCTCAAATCTTGCAGAGGCTCCCAGCTGCACTCGGATATTCCGAGGAGGAAGAGTAAATGCTGGTGCTTCAGCAGGGACAGGGGGGCTGAGTGTCAGGGAGGTTTTGGAGACTCGAGTAGATGTCACCAGTTTCACATCCCCCATGATGTGGGCTGTAAAAGAGAAACAAGTGGTAATACAGAAGTTATGATGTTTCATTACTTCTACTACAGCTAAGAATCAGACCAGGGGCAGAGGTTCTATGAGTGTGCTGTATTTGTGTACATAGCAGGAGTCTGCAGCCTAAGCTGACAGGTGCTATTTTCTGTCAGGGAAACTGAGACCCAGAAATGGTTCCCATGCCTACAGCTGTGGTCAGGGTCACAGACATGAGGCAAACTCAATTGGAACCCTCAAGTGTCAGGCCAGAGCCTTAACCAAAAAGTCATCCTTTAGAACTACATTAAAAGGTAATCACTTATTTCAGGAGGATATTTTCATAACATGACTTTGATTTTCCTGGCCCGGAATACAACAAAATCAATGTCTCCAAAGTAGAGCCAGTGTTAAACAAGTACTTATGAAATAAAGAGAGCTCTGTTTGCACTGGATTTAAGTTGCAAGAGGGAATGTGGAAAATCTGATTTTTTATACCAAGCTTTCAAGATCTGAAGAAATATCTGGGTATCTCCCTGCAAAGTACTGGTAGTACAGAACAAACGCTTTTGCAGAAATTCAAAGTCTTTACTGCAAATCCTTCTCACAGCACATAGACTAGTAAAATAGCATAGAGATCAAATTTCATAATGCTACAAGAATGACATTTTAGAGACCTGTTTACAGATATCTGCTGCAGAAGAAATTCTTCTGCTGCACAGTTCATACTTCCCAACAAAAAGCAAAAATTATTGTATTACTTAAAAGTAAAGATTTTTTCAGGAAAAAATAGTAACTTACCCCAGTACTAATTCCTTGAATCATCTATTCAACATCTATTTATATCTAAATTAGAAGCCCCACTGTAAAATGCTTATTTAATAGACAAGTTTAACAAAGAAAAAAACCGAAAAATGGCTTGACCCACTAACAGGTCTTGTTAAACCAATGAAAAGCATTGGACTTCCAGTCATAATCCTCTGCCATACACACCAATCCATGATAGACTATGTACATATTCATCTGATTGTGATGAACGTTGCAATAAACAACACTTAAGTAAACAGTTTGAACAAGAGAAAAATCAATTAAACCAAGGCCACATTATTCCCGACTGTATGAAGGATACTTTTTCTAGAGCAGGCTGCAGTTATTTGGGGAGAAGAGGAACAGAAAACTTATTCATTTCCAAATGGGACTTACACTCCCATGTGTACATACATGTCACATGTATGCCTGTATGCACCTGAACACCCAGTCTGAGAACACAGTTTTCCATAAAACATACCTGACATGCTCCATTAACAAAGAGAAACACCTTCTCTATACTTATCAAAAACAGTATTAGTGGGCAACCTCTCTCACCGAAGATATTAGTCTAAAAGTCACATATTTAATCTGAGTTTTGTCTCCCTCACAGCCAACAGAAAGAGGAACCTCCAGAGGGTGTTTTGTTCTAAGGTGTGGGAGACACAGAGCTTTCTGCTTCACAGTATGCATTTGTCAGGAACTATAGTTTTGAAGGCAAATCCTTCCAAGACATCAGTTAAATTATGTATGCACACAGATTTTCCAAAAAATGCTTGGAATCTCCTTCTTCGTTCATGAGAACCTGGATGACGTGCACTTCAGATTTCTTCTGGCTCTGTTAGCATTTCTGTATATTAACATCAAAAATCCAAGAAAATCCTCTGGTGTTTCTAGCATTTGAATTGCTGAGACCAATACAAAAATGGAATAAAGATAATTTCCTTAACCATGATGCAAGGCTTTAAATTGGGAAATTCTGCCTTCATTACACAAGAGTTAATCTTGCAGTGAATGTCTGTATTGGCACCCAATCATTTGAGAGCACAGCATTAAGTCTCCCTTTCCAGTATAAGCAACTCTTTAAAACACAAACAGAAAAAAAATTATATTTGTACTTTAAAGAACTATATTAAATCACAATACCATTTAAATAAGGAAGAAACTGATTGCATTCCAAAGACAAGAGATTAAATCAAAGACTTGTTTCTCTTCTAACAAATGTACTTAGCACCTGAAGGGACAAAAAAGGACAGCCTCTCACAGAGTTATAGTCACTGCAATAAATAACAATTTACCTGAAACAGAGAGAGAATGATCTGTTCAATTAATGTTTCTTTCATTAAGGACAAGACTCCAAATTCAGTTCTCCACTCACCTAAAACCACAGTTTACCCCAGCAGACTTTCAATCAACTACACAGCTATAAACTGCTGCATAGTGAGTCCATATTTGCCAGCACATTTTGAAAATTTTCTTTACAGATTAAGACCAAACTTTTCTAAAATCTCAAATTGCCATAAATATCTAGTGTGGTCTTCTGTTACTTTTAGTATAAGACTGATAATTTTGTGTCTTCTTACCTCTTCTGAACTGGCCTAAATCCCATTTTAAGGTTTATTTCTAATTTTCTTCATTTTATGTCCTCTTTCTCAAAGTGCTTCCTTGAATTTCTCCTTTCCACGGATGATAACTTTTCAACATGCTCAGCTAAATATTCAGTCTTCAGTTTTTCTTCCCACATGTCCTTCTCCTCTGCTAAGATACACCTTTCCCTAGCCTGTAAATGCCAATATCTGCAGTGTCTCTCTAGCTGTGAAACTCTAACTAACAAATCAGTCTGCCAATATCAACCTGCAATAAAAATTTCAGAGCACCAGTAATGACAGTCATGTGCCAGGTATAATATACATGGTATGAAAATCTTCTGTCGTAAGACACTGTAATGCAATACAAACTATATTGCAGTAAAGTTACAATACAAACCATAAGGCCAGGAACAAAACAGATCCTTTCCCACACATCTGTATCAACTTTGCAGAGTGTTTACAAGACCAAAACAACATCAGAAAAAGCATATGCCACCTAAATGCTGTTTTAAAAATAATGTTGTAAGGGTAGTAAAATTGAAAACAAAACAAAACCCAACAGCCAACATCCAGAATCCAATCCAAACTTGATATTCACCCATACAAATGGAACTCTATTTTTGTCAATGCCATTGTAATGGCTGAAAGGAGTAAAAGGGAAAACTATCTGCACTGCAGATGCTCACAGGACTTCTGTAGGGACAAAGCTCTGCTTATACAGGGTACCTATGACACCTGTTTGCCCACAGAAGCCTGGGTATGGTGCAAGACCAAATTCACCAACCACGTGGAACAGCCACAGGCACTCAGCTGGAAAATAACACCATATTCAACATTCAGTCATTCTCCAAGCATCACTGCGCTCAGGTATGCCCGGACTGCACTGGACGAACCGTCCCATGGCTGAAGTACAACTCCAAGCTCTACACTAAATGAAATGAAAAGAAAGAAAAAGAAACAAACAGGGTAGGAGGAAGAAGTCAAGAAGGAAAAAAAAAAAAGTCCTGAACAATTAAGCCACTGTTACTGGTCAGGTTACATTGCTATTGCATGTTCGTAAGATACCGAAAACGATCAACAAATTGATGTGTAATACAGTGAGACTGTAAAGCATTAAAATAAAGAAATAGCTAGTCTCTTCCATAAGAACATCTTGCACAGATTTATGTTTTTTCTAAATAAAGTGTCTAAAGAGGATTGAATTTACAAATTAAATATTAGCTCAAACCAGCATAAGCAGTCTTCTATTAACATAAGCCTCTAATCATCCACATTTAGCAGTCTGACTTTAATTAACTATGGATGCTTCTAGTAAATAATTAGGAAGTATCCTTTTTCAGCTTAGAGGATGTTCAACAGTTCTGTTCCTAAACAAATAACTAATTCCATGCTGTGTGGTCTGGTGTTACTATGGAACTATCATGTCCAAATATTTTAAAGAAATAATGTTCCAGAGAACAAATCTCATTCCAGCTTACAATTTGATAGACAGGAAGAAAGCAAACACTTAAAAGCTATAGACTGTACCTAATTGTTTTTCTTTTATTTAAGCAACTCTGCTTGTTGAGACAATGAGACTATCCCTAAAACATTTTTCCTAGGTATTTCAAGCTTGCTGCTGAATAAGATTTTAAGGATGCTACATGAACTCCTAATATTTCATTTCACATGCTGGGCACACCTAGAATATGGTCTTTAAATAAAACCCACTGTAAATGAAGTTGCAATACAAACTGTGGTATTAAACATAAAAGAAAACCACCATGCAAATGTTGGCCTGTTGAGTAGTGATGTGGTTAGACAGCATTTCTAATCTGAATTTTTTTTTATTCTTAATCCTTTCTAAAAAGCACATAAATCCTTACAAATTCTCACAGTGTGCTCTCTAATCTCTGTAATACCAAAGCAGACTAATGTGTTTCAAGCATTTCTGCTGGGAACAAATCTCTGTCACTCAATACTCTGCTCACAAAAATAAACCCAAAAAAGCAAACACTAAGAAATCCACCTCATAGGTTTTTTCTCGTCCACTTATTTTATAAAAGTAAATACTTACCATCAGCTTCCTACATAACCATTTAATTATACCAATTTCCTTTTACCAAGTCCTTCCTCCGAGGCAGAAGAAAAATGAGTAGCAGAGAATGCATGTGTGTGTGAACGAGAGAGCAAGTCAGGCAAGTGAGAGGAAACCAGAGCTGCCAGGGGAAAAACCTTTAGTTGACTTACTGATATTGCAACTCTACACTAAGCAGCACATTTTCACTTGGTCCAGCTATTCTGTTATTTTAGTCAGACTGCATTCAATAATCCCTGAACCATCTCTGAAATCTGGATACAACCTTTTGAGCCCTTTAAAAATACGAGCAAAAGGACAGACAGCCCTGGGGTTGGAGCATTTGTCTGCTGTTTGGGAGTCCTGGTTGAATTCCCTGCTCCATAATGGGCTGCCTGCATGACCTCAGGCGAGTCACTAAGCCTCTCTTTTGCCATGGCTCCCCATTTGTAAAGTGGGGATTATTGTACTTCCTTACCACAAAGAAGTGCTGTGAGGATAACTATATTAGAGGGTGGGAGCCAGGCTACAGTAAAGGACCACATAAATAAAACAACTAGCAAAAGGCACAAAATTACCATAAACTTACAGGAAGCTGGATCTCATTATACCTTTCTTTTTTTTTTAATAAATCAATTGATGGGTGTTTTCAAAAGAGCACATATTTTAAAACACTAGGCACAATTTATTCCCTTACACAGATCACTGAACTCAGACTTTTGCCAGGGACTAAATGCTATATATTATTCTTCAAAATCTTCGGTATTTAAAAGAGGGTTTTTTCTATTCTAAACCTGCTTGACAGTTTCCCTTCCTCACCCACCTTATTTTCTTTTCTACAGTTTCTTTCATTACCACAGGACTAGCACGCACAAGAACCAACATGTGGTTACCATACTTCTGTACAAGTCTATAACTTAACACGTTCTTCTCTGAACTACAGACATTAATTTTTGCAGCCATATGACTTGTGACTATCTTTTCAGACTTGCCCTACAAGACCACACAAGGAAGTATCCTGCCTTTTGTCAGCTACTGGTACTCGAGAAACGGCATTTAGGAAGAACAATAAACCACAAAGGATCAGCAAAGGTGATAAATTCATGTCTCATTTTAGCAGATGGGAAGAAGTTGGAAGCTAGAACAAGAAGCAAGGGACTTGTAACGCCACCAATCATCGCCATGCTGTTCTGGGCAGCTTCTCCTTCAGACACAGTAATTTTAACAGGTATTGGGCTCTGCTGAAGGAATAGCAAAAAAGGGGTGCTGCTGCAAGTAGGACTACTTTGAACTGGCAATGATATTAATACAAGAGAAATAAATCTTTTCCTTTTCAGAGGGGACAATAGGACACTGTCCACAAATCATTCTTTTTGTGATATTCAGATCCTGCTGTTCTTGTGCTCTGCTATTTGTAGGTCTTGCTAAGAGCTGTGGTCCAGCAGGACCTGGAGGTGTCCTGACACTATAGGAGCAAGAGAGATTTTCTATCAGCCCTGACTTGACTGGGGTTTCTTCCTCTGTTTTTTCATCCGTAAGTGATCATCACTGTGCTTCTTGTTCTCTACAAACCTGGTTTCTAGACAAATCAGTTTGTCTAAAAAAAGAATTTGAAGGCATTTTCAACCCAGACTCCTAAATATCCTATCCTGTTCCCAGTAAAATTTGATAGCTACTATTAGACATAGCAGTAGGAACAGGATCAGATGCCAAATCTTCATGCACAACTCCATGATCCAAAAATTTTGCAAGTTTAAGTTTTGGCAACACCATGTGTGTAAAATCCTTGGGTATATTCCCAAAATATGCTTTTGGATAACTGACCCACACAAACGGGAATCACAGATCAACTTGCAATTTGTGCGAAAGCTTAGATTCAGTAAAGTGACAGCAAAAACCTCCAAACTAAGTCATAATTTGATTTGTGACAATCACATCACTGATTTTCCCAGAAGCAAGCAAGTTCTTCAAATCTCATAAATTCGGTGCCTTGAATGTCACATTCAGCACATCAACCATGAAGCTTTGCATTAGTATAAATCTTGCCTGTACACAGGAAAAGGAAAGAACAGGTTCAAACTGTTCCAGGTGCTCATTTTAACAAAATACTATTGCAGCCCCTGTGTTTCAATCTGAAACAATAATATTCTCCAGGATGCTTCAAAGACAGAAATACTTTCAAGCTCATGTGTAGTTGCATGTGAGGTTCTGATAGAGTTTGAGCTACAAAATACAGAAGGAACTTTCTGAAATGAAGCTTGGTCATTTCTTTACATAGCAATGTATGATATCTTCTAGGAATTTGGCCTGCACTGCTACAGATAAGAAGAGAACAAAGGTGTTTTGTGGCAAATTTCCTTTAGTCTACTGCATGTCTTGTGTATCCTTGCAAGAAAGACCACTATTTCCATGTTCTCTTTCACGAATCCTGGGATGCTCAGTTGATTAGTTTTTGCTGAATGTGCAAATCACAACAGTGGCTCCTGTATAACTATCCGTTGGTAAAAGCAGCTGATCTAGTGTGACTCAGAAGAAACTTAATGATGTTTGATGATGTCGTCTGATGATTCAGATGACAAATCTCCAAAAGTGATTAAAAAATATAATACGACTTCTGTGACACATGTGGTATTTGTGTAATCAATAAACTTTATGCTTTTATTATATTTGCATAAGTAATGCAGCATGGACTTTAACCTAAATGGTTTCCATGGTACAATCACAAAGATGGGTGGAGATCCTGATCTTACATAAAAGAATAACTCAAGATGATGCTAAATGGCCTACATTTAGACAGGTTTATTAAAGTACAAGAAGGATGGCTAAAACCTTTATTTATATTTATCCTATAAGGAAACAAACAAATAAAAAACCACCCATGTTCTTTTAAAGGAGAATCATGCCCTACATAAGTGTCTGTGCTGCTTAGCCAAAAAATCACAAGCAACAATGACCTTCTTCCAACTACAGAGAGTTGTAAACGTCCTCTAATTTTCCTCAATTTATCAGTGCTGTTTAGGGTACTAAAGACACCAGGCCACTGAATCTGTACAAATATCTAAATTCACCTACTCAGCAGTCATGTTGCTGCAACAGAACCTCTAACATGAACCCTGATAACATGCTCTTGAACAATTGCACCTTAAAGGTTCATTGATAAATTAAAGTAGCTGCAAAGGGTATTTCAGATACAAGTAAAGGTGCAGAAATATATAGAAAAGTGATAAATGTATATTTTGGAACATAAAATCATCTTGATTATAAACAGATATGCTACATTATTCAATTATTAACCACTGAGAATTAAACTGTAACAAAGAACACCCATTATAAAACAGCTGAACATGTCTTAAAAGAATGCAGTGACATTTGAAGACTCAGGTTTAATTTGAAACATCAGATTAAGAAGCAGTAAATTAGGAGAGACCACAAAAAACACAGCTTCTTTACAGTTGTTATCTTAGAAGAAATATGAGTAACTAAATGTGACATGCATTGGGCAGGTTCAGTACAGCACCCATAGCTAAGAACTATTTTACAGCAGCAAATTGAAGCCAGAGGGAAACCCAGATGGCAAATGGGATGCAAGTTGGGCTTGTTCTTGCTGATTCCAAAGGGGCTTCCTATAGAAGCATACTGGGGAGAGTAATTCAATCTGACTTCAAAACCTCCCACAATTCTAGTTTAAAAGCAACATTAAAAAAGAGAAAAAAGGAAAACAGAAAACAATTTTTTTTTTTAATCAAGGCTTACAGAAAGGTTTTCAGTGTACTAAGCAGCAGGTCACTGGCAAAAAAACGTACTGTTTTTCCTTAAAAGGATCATTTCTAATACACAATATATACCAAAAGCCAAAGACCTTTGTCTTGAGAAGGTTTGGACTAAAAATCTTAATCTGAATTTCATCAGACAGTTGTTCTCATAAAGCATCAAACTCCTAGTAACACCCTTCATAGTCCTCAAAGAAGGATTTTCAGGATACACAGAGAATGCACTTATAGTATCTGAAGAGAGATTGTACCAGGCCTCATCTTACCAATAAACCTTTGTATTTAATTTGTGCCATTTATCTTGTGCTTTACAAGTACAGAATAACTGGTACAAGCTGGTGTTTATGATAAAAACATGCATGTGACAAAGACCATCCAAAATTCAGGGAGACTTCTGGGTGTGGGTATGACCTTGATCACTGAACAGCAGGACCTAGACTACTAACCTATTTTTGCAGGGAGGAAAACTGTTTTCCCAGTATTGTGCTGCCTTTCAGGACATACACTGATGCAAGAACCAGAGAAACCAGTAGGCAGACATTTGTTTCAGGTCATCTTCACACAGAAGGTGAGAATTTCCATCGTTTCTCCCAACTCACATATATATGTCACCAGTGACTAAAAACCACAGAACACCTGAGGATCATCTGGGAACCCCAACTGAGCATTTATTTAAGAGGACTTGGGTGAAACATTTGGAGGAGAGGGTCTTAAAACTATCTTGAAATACAACTTGAAATTCTAGAATGATTTTCAGTGCCAGTGGATGTGAAGCATGGCGGTATAAGCTGATAACAGCACAAAGTTTGAAGTACACAAGCACGAATTTGCAACTACAACTGTGGCTTCAGACCTTAATAGTCAATATACATAGGTCAAATAATACTGCTTTGCTAACAAAAGTACTTAGCATTTAAACAATACCTTCCATGCAGTCCCCTTAGAAGTCATTTATTAGAAAGATTGACTTTCTCAGTATTGAGGAAGAAGAATGATTCAGTGCTTCAATTGTTTAGTCTAAGATTATAGAGATGGAAGACAATAAAAGATAAAGTAAAAACAAGATCTCAAAGAACCAAGGGCTGAATAAAAAGAATTACACTTTTACAAAAAAAAGAAAAATCTTCTTTCCTAATTATTTGGTAAGGTAATTCCTTCTAGATGAGTGCAGGAAGGCTTCTAGCTGAGCTAACAAGTTTTATTCTGGTGCACATTAGCATGGGGCAAGTTTCAAGAGGTCTGCCTACCATTTGATTTAAATAAAAAGTTTTATAAAAAAGTCATATTATTACAATGTCTTAGCAGTGGTAGAATATAGTGGTAGATGTTAAATCAGCATATTACAGTGAAATTTCTGTTGGTTTGGGTTTTTTTTAAGGTTCCACATTTCAAAGAGTAACCACAACATTAACTTTCCTTGATGCTGATGTTGCAGGTGGCCAATTGCTATTGCCCATTTCCAAGGCAGTAGGGCCATAAAATTGCAGGAAAGGTGAGTCATGGAAGATTAGTGGTTCATAAACCACAGAACTTTTAGCCTCTAAATTTTGCTTTGTGCTTTAGTTTCAAATATATCCAGAACTCAAAAAACAAAGAGAGATCCCAGTCTGCCAAGTTCTACGCCATTTGGGAAAATGAACACATGTACTCTACTGGCTGAGGTGTGTGAACCCTGGGGTAACATTGGAAAGAAACCTGTTGACTTCAGCCAGAGATAGACAGGGCTGTGGATAAATATCATGAAGTTTCAAATTATATTGCGAATACTTAATACTAAAGGAATTAGTTCTCCATTTGATAGAGCCACCAGTACTCCATGCTGAGACATTCTGCACAAGGCCAAATTCTGTGCTGCCTTCTATTCTATGAAGTCCCATTAACTGTCAGCAGAAAGCCCAGATCCTAAGCTCTTTTGCAAGTTTATTTTTTCTGGAGGCAGAAGTTTTGTTCATGCATGCAAGCCAGCATATTCCAACAATCACTGGGTATACATCAATCCTTAACAAGGAATTTGGCACTGTAAAGCAAACAGAAACACCACCTTGCTGAAAAAGTTATAACCTAGGTGTGAGATGGGGCTATATAATGACAAGACCTTTTTCCTTAATTAACAGAGTTTGGTTTATTTTCTAAAACCACTAGATAGCAAGCAAAAGTTATTGCTGTTAGATGCTCTAGACAGTCAGGCAGTTACAACTTTAACAAGAACAGCTACAGTAAGATTGCAGAACAGATTCTTCTGTGGGGATAACAGCTCTCAAAACTTCAGGATAATGCAATGTCTATCAGGGAGAATGAGCTTATGGTTGGTCCACAACACCCACATTTCCATCTGTACTCATAGAAAGATGAAGGTGAAGCCTTTACGAGTGTCATCCAAGAGAGCTGTAACAGAGATCAAGAAGTTTGAGCAGTCTTCAGATGATGAAATGTGAACCCCTACAAGCATCCTTCGAGCTGGGGACTTCTACTTTACCTCTACTGTCCAGAATTTAGTAATGATGTAATCAAACAAGAGGAAGTCCTGAAGCCATCCATCTGCTCTGCTCACAGCTAGTAAGGTTCCACATCCAGTGCTACCTGCTGCACTTCAAGCCTATAGATAGAAAGTTCAGAAACAAGCAAATAAAAAAGTGGTATTTTTACAAATTCTTAAACTGAATAATTCCCCATAAGGGCCCCACTAGATGACAATTAAAAGCTTGCTGCAAAGAAAATGAGGAGAAATTTGTTATCAATGTACATGAGAAATGAGATGTGAAGTCATAAGCTTTTAATTGTACAACAGACAATTCAGACATGGAAAAAAGTGTAATAATTAAAAATTTAAGCACTCCTGGAAGAGATTGCTCAAGGAGTCTGTAGTCTTCAGTGCTGGAAACCATACTAATATCTGTCAAGACTGACATATACAGCTGATTAAGCCTTGGATATGGGAGAGACTGGATGGCCTTCTGAAGTCCCTTCCAATCCCATGACTCTATGATTCATCCAACAATTGATGTTAAATTTGGACTCCAATATAGGACTTTCACATGCTGGATATGGGCCAGCAAGACAACTATTACTCTGTAGAGAACATTATAAATCTGAAAAGAAACAACTGCTATAAGGTGAAAAAAAATTAGCCTATGAAAATGACAACAATATCAATATATAAATCATTTGCATTGCAGAGCCTAGTGAGATGGAGTGAGACAGAAGGTTTAATCTTACTTAAGCACCAGTTTGCAAATCTCAACCAAATGTCCATTTCTGATAACAACTGAACTCAGCTTTGATTTGAGACTGCAGAGTGGGACAGGCAGGCAAGGAAATTACTGCCTTTAAAGACATTTCAATTTTCAAACATAAACTGCCCAAACACCACACTGCATATAAAATTATTTTACATACTTTTTACTGGATTTGTAAAGTATTACAGTAAGTTACTTAGATCACACCACATTTCTTCAGCTATGTTCTACAAAAGCACACAATATGTGTTCTTGAACCTAGCAGTTTAAAAGTGCATACAAGAGAAGAATTAAATGTGAAACAGTTGTTTGGAGCCTCTTCACATTTCCATGGGACTTGTATGAACAGAAGAATGGTTGGAGTCAGTCTGAAATCCAGGTCTGTCCTGACTTCCCTGCCTCCAGCTGGGAGACAAGACCAAGAAGGACCCGTTTTCCTTCTTCTCCTTGGAAATTCATTAGAATGGCTCTTCTCATGAAATCTGGACCCCTTAGTAACTCTATACACACTATATCTATTCAATGAGCATATCAACAGTTACTCTATCAGCAGGGAAAAAAGTGGTAGGAATAATAAAATCTTCCATCATGGCCACCATGTTTTCCTATCTGCTTCTAAAAGGCCCAAATTGAGCAAGACATAGCGCTTCAATGCTTTTGTGAAGATGCTCTACAGAGACTCGATCCCATCACTCACATCAGCTTGTCTAACACTGGGAGTAACTGGCCTATATCTCCTCACTGAAAGGTTGCAGGTGAATACACTGCCTGGCAGAGGTGATCCCCAGCAAGGACAGAACAGAGGAAAAAAAGGAATAATTGAGATTAAAGACAAAGGAAAAAAAGAGACTAAGAAGGAAGCAGAAATCAACAGGAGATGAAAGAGACAACTCTGATGATGCAAAAAGTCACCAGGGAGGGGGAGGAGTATGGTCACACTGGCTGAGAGAATATAATAAAGAACATATGATGAAGGCTGTCCAAGACAACTAGTATTCAGATACACTGGCAGTATCACTCAGAATAGTGATGTCTCCATTTTTTAATTCGACAACTTTAACTGAACGAACTTTAGGACATTTTCTTTGATTTTCCCTCCTCTCCCCCATAGAAGAACAAACAAATGATCAAAGAATGAGTGAGGTTCATACAAACCTCTTCCCACTGACTTTAATCCACAAAGTTGATTGTTGAAGAGTCATTCTCCACAACTCCGTCTTCCCCATTTTTCAAGCTTTGTTGTTTGCAAAGTGTTTTATGTTTCTCCCGCCCAAGTGCCTCACTCAATCTATCTAGTTGCCAGTTTAGGGCAATTCTCCTTTATATGAGATCCCAACAACTGCTCTGCATGCCAATACTGAAAGTGAGCGGGTCAGAAAGACGCCAATTATCCAAGTGTTTACACAGATGTGAATAAAAAATGTGCAACGTTGATATTAGAAACAGAGAAATGCATTCTTCACTTTTTTTTTTTAAGATAAAGCATTGAAGAAGATTTAAAAAGAAACACATATGGAAAAAGCTCGTTCTCCAAATGCTGCTGACACTTCACATCCCATTACCTCTGTGGTTTATTTCTTGTATATACAAAAATTGATTGTGTTTTCTCCATCCTTTTTTTTCAGTTTCTTTTGGATGTAGTTCCCTTCACAGATTTATTCTTTAATTATAGATTAGGAAAATCATCCCTCTCCTCCTCTTAAATTAGGTCCCACTACCACACTGAGATAGTTACTTCCCTTAGTGGACCAGCATATTAAAGCCTTGAGATT
The DNA here is from genome assembly GCA_013400975.1 of Atrichornis clamosus. Classification (NCBI taxonomy): domain Eukaryota; kingdom Metazoa; phylum Chordata; class Aves; order Passeriformes; family Menuridae; genus Atrichornis; species Atrichornis clamosus. The sequence continues at coordinate 50,583 of WBMZ01002088.1, forward strand.
AAAATTTGACCTCTCTCTGTTAAATTTATTCTGACAAGCAATTTCTGCCATGAGGACAAAGGGCAGAACCCGGCCAGTTTCTGTGTTTTGTTCCTGGCCATATATTTTATTCCACGAGCAGTATATCGGAGGTAAGCACAGGCAAAATAAAGTTGTCTCGCTCCAATTTTGCTGAAGTCAGTAGAAAGACTGCCAATGCCTCCAGTGAGATCTGAACAGGGAACCAGATCCAAGGCAAGCTCTTTATTTAGAAGTACTTGCCAGGAGACTTCTGTGTGCTCCATACAGAGCTCTACAGGCTCTGAAAACCCATTTAGAACTGGGTACACTTTTAAAGTCTGCAGAGAAGCTCCAAACCAGATGTGCCTCAGGGATTCATTTATCAATTCAAAACGTAACAGTATGCCTCAGTTCTAGGTGTCCATGAATAAGAGGTCCATAATCAACTTGGAAATAACAAAAGAAATTTTAAAAGTGGTCTTTGATTACTATAGATGAGACCAAACATATTGAAGAATTTTGTAAATCTTGGAGGCAAGGATTGAGAAAGCATCAATAAAATCCATATCATTTTATACCACGAACAACCAGAAGGTTACTCCGTGAAATTGTTATAGAAAGTGTCAAAATAAAATGAAAGTTCTGCAAACCACATAAGATCCCCTTTCAGACAAAAAAAAGTCTCCATGTACTGAGAAGGTAAGAGAAAAGGACAGAAAACTGCTTTTGTCAGTGTACCCTCAGATACAGCATAGACAATTCTAGCAAAGGGTGGTGTGGCCCATTACACAGGAGAATTTTCTTTTCTCATGGAATCGAGAACAGAGTTTTTCTAATAAAAGACAATTATATAGAAAATCTATATCCAGAACCAGTAAATAGGGATTAGAAATAATTTCACTGAAAACTGCAAAGGTACACAAACAGAAAGTTCATTGGTCTAGCTGAGGAAATTCCTGGAATATTTGAACCTCGTGATACATATCCAAGTCTGCTGATCATGGAATGTTTAGGCTTCAGATTTAAAAGATGCCTCCAAAATCACATGCAAAAGAAATTGATTGTTGAAAAATTGTTTTGAGTAGAAACACTAATTAAGAGAAATCACTTAAGTACCCAGTTGTTTCAAAGAAAGAAAAAAAAAGAGGACTAAATTACATTTAAAGGCATCAGAATGAGGTGGGTTATTTTTAATATCAGGTATAGCTTCTAGAGTCTAACTGTGAATTCAGAGGAATAAATATAATATGATTAATAAATATAGGACCTTATGAATGTACAGACTAGTTACATGTATCACTAAACAACTCCAACATAGCACTATTTTGACAAGTATCAGTGAATTCTAAACCCTCAGTAAGTACATCTGAGATCCACAGCACAGGAAGCTAAGGTGGCAAGCAAAAGCATAAAGACCTGTTTGCATAGCAAGTTAGAGGTTTGTAGTGGAATTCCTGCTATGTAACATTACAGGTTACAACACAGGAAGGTTTCCCCTATGCTTCACATACTGTTCCCACTGTTCCTGGGAGCACAACCACTTTGCTACTTTTTCCAGAGGCCATGGATCCTTTTTCCAATAACACGGAATCATTAAGGTTTGAAAAGACCTCCAAGATCATTGAGTCCAACCTTTGAGCAAATAATAATGCTGTTATGATTACTGTTATATTTCCATACGGGAGAGGAATGTTTTAAGGTATGGAGCTAGGATTTAAGTTGGTTTAAATCAGCCTGTTTTCATAGGGCCACAGAAGTGAACCAGCTTACACCAGCCAGGGATCTAGTAGCACATCTTTCTGTAAAAGTTTTGGCAGCTCAGTGTAAACCCATTAATCTTGAACTACAGGACTACAGTTCTGTGAGGTCTGCAATCACAATGACCCTGCAGTATTTATTCTATTTCTTATCTGACAGGAAAAACCAGCCTCCAGGAATCTGCCTGGTGGGGTACAGGACAATGCATGATTTCTGCTCTGAGGCAACAGCCTCATATTTGGAATGTCTCAGTTATCTGAAACCAGAGGTAGATAGTGAGAGTTTTCTTCTTTAGATTAAATAGATGCTCCTGTTTTCAAATACTGCAGATATTTCAAAGAATCTTTGTTATTGCTTTAATAGATAACTGTTAAAAAGAGTAACCTGGGCAAATTCTACCCAAAATCTAGTAATTTGAAGAAAGGGTTGGGATCTCGAATTTCCAGATTTCTGGTCTTGATTCCCAGCATTGTTGCTTATGTGCAGTTCTACAGTAAACATCTGAATGATTCACCCAACAAGTGACAAAGAGAACAGCTTTCCTAGGATTCTTAAGATTACATTACAAAGTATGTCCAGCAAAGCATCAGTAATTTTAACACACACAAACACATGAACACATAGCAAAAAACTCTCTTGAGGAGTCAGAGGGAAAAAAAAAAAAAAAAGGAAAATTCCACTCAGGACAGATACCAAAAAGACTCACTACTGCCCTATTTTCTATTTTTAAGTATCTGATGGTGAATAACAGCAAGAACAAATAACAGGATGCAGCAAAATTCCAAATAAGAATTGGTTTGTTGGTTTAATGGACAAGAAAAACTTTTCCCAGCACAATTATCTAAGTCTATGAGATATCCAAAGCAATTATTAACCACTTACTACAAAGAGGTAGTTGCTCCTGTGCTGGAAAAGACAGACATTATCTGGATTTATTAGCGTTATGCATAAAGAGAGATCTGGAAGAAAATAAGAAGTTAACCAACCTTTATAAGATTTTGATATCACAATTGGAAATGCTTAGAACAAAACTTGAATAAAGAACACAAGTGCCTGATTTAAAACACTTTCTTGTAAGTCTCACAGTTCAGTTTCCTGAAGCTGGCAAACATTTCAGCTACCACTGCCATCACTAATCACAGCAAGATTTTCCTTCCAGTACTGGCTTTTCTCTGAATCTGAAACCCAAGCTTAATGCAAAACCACATCAAGCAGAAACAGGATAAAACAGATCCATGCTGAGACTCTATGGGTGAAGCTGCAGAGATTCTTGCTACTCTAGTCACAATAATAGTTTTGCTGAAAAACTACTGGTCCATTTCGGCAAGTGGCTGCTTTGCTGATGTGCCACAGAAAGCCACAGAAAGCCACAGAAAGCCACAGAAAGCCACAGAAAAGTGAAGTTAGCCTTCTGCTAGGTTTTTTTTTTCTCAAAGTGTAATCTGGGACACAGCAGCATAGAATCTTAGAAGCTTGTAAAATGAATTAAGCAGACAAATGCACTGTATTTGTTTTCAGTTCAATAGGAGGCTTTAATATTGAATACATATGAAGGAAGAGACATGCTAAATAGAACAAGCCTGGAGGCTTAAAGGTATTAATTCCACTTGCAATCAACCATGTGGATCCAATGATCAAAGAAACTTGGAAGCAAGAAGGGAATAATGGAAGTATTAACACTCAGCAATATTCCGTTGCCTCAGGGCAGCACAGGACACTAACAGATGCCAGGAGAGCAGCAGGGCTATCTCTTCTCACATCGAAGGGAGGCAGGAACTACAGCCACACTGCATTTTCATGCACCAACCTCCAATCTTCAAGATCCTGTTATGAAAAGGTGCCAATTGCACTTCCATCCTTTTGCTTTATAAGCTTAGATACTGCCCTGGTTTTGACTGGGATAGAGTTAACTTTCTTCTTAAACCATGTCACATTAAACCATGACAGAAACTTTCTATACAAAGCACCAGTAGTGATGGCTGGTGCCTCTTAGCATGACTTTGAAGAGATGGGAGATGAGCACTAAAACATGATTGAAGTAACTGAAAATTATCAGATAAGTCTTTACAGTGACCACAGACAGGCCTGTGGAGTAGCAATAGAACTTGCCACAGGAGATAAAATCTTGGTTTAAACTGTTTTAAAAAGCCTTCCTAGACCTAGCATACGTAATTTGCATTACCCAGCAGCAAAAATGAACTAAACTAGAAATACTAGCTTTTAAAAAAAATATATAAGATCAAGATTCAGAGCAATTTTTTGCCAAAAAATTCTTTCACCAGCACAGGAGAGTTCAACATGATGACACTTCTGAATCAAACTAATCATGAAAGCAAATTCTTATATTATGATGATCTGAATTGTTCTCTACATTCTTATAGAAAGGCTTCTGAATGCCACTGTATTTTTTTTCTAATTATATGTCAGGCCTTAGCTCTGTGAAAGAATAGACCTGATATTGACAAGGGTCTCAAGTTTAAGACAAGTGGTCAAAACTGGACATGTAATTAATAATGTCATAATTAGCTTTAGTATTAAACCTGCCTCAAGTTAAAAAAGGGTTAATACCTCGCATTCAAGTTCTGTTGAAATGAATGGGAAGATTCCCCTGATTTAACAGAATTTTGATCATGCTTTTTGGCAAATTTCATAAATTACACTCTGTCATTCTCCTGTACAACACATCCATCCAGGAAAGTGGAAAGTATTCTTATAGCAACTGGAGATTGTTGGAAGAGTATTTGATGAAATGCTCTTCCCTAAGTGTGCTTGTTTTATTTTTAAAGTAGCAATTGTTTCAAGGACTTTGAAGGATTTGAGTGTTGTTGTTCTTAAATGTGTAAGCTCTTTGTATTCCTGCCCTAAGTTTAAAAAAGTGTTAGCAATAACTTTCCTGATGTCCTGCTGCATTTTTAAAATAGTTTAAATTTACTTTTGGAAGGTCCTGTGGTACCTTATAAATCTCCCAGAGAGTAGAAAAGGATTTTTGTGGGCTTTTTTAATGCCAGATTTCCCCATGCTATATGTATTTTAACTACTACTTTCTTTAGACTGAAGTGCTGCCTAAGTTTTAACCCCTCTTATGCAGAGCTGCTGTGTCTTCTGCATGGAAGATTCAAATCACCAGAGCCCTAAATGGTCAGTTACAGGCAAAAAACACACACTATTTAAATAACTAGTAGATATCCTTACTGTTCCAACAAGGTAAGGATTTTTAGTGTGCAGAATAAATTAAAAACAAGCTCCTCACAAATACATGTAGCTTCAGGTAAGAGAGGTGAATGATGAAAAATAGATGAATGTCCATTTTCAGTTTTCTAGCCTTTTCAAGCTGTTTGTGCTGCTACAAAGTTATTTCTTTCCCCATTCCTTGGAGATGGTTGTTTTTTAAGTATAAATTACTGAAGATTTTTTTTTCTTTAATAATTTTACATTTTGGAAGAAAAAACCCAATCAATAGGAGATCTGTAGTGTTAATGTAAATATAGGAAGCAGGTACTTGCAAACCATATAGAACACAGCAGTGTGCCCTCTGGTTTGAAAATACCAGCTATTTGTTCCCAATTACTAGGCCTAGTTAATGTCAGTCCCTTTCCTTAAGGACTTTGTTGCAAGATCCGTAGCCTTTCACGTACATAAAGCTCTTTATCAATCTAGTGAGTCTACCTAGATAAGTAATATAAAGTTTGCAGACCTAGATGGAAATAAAAATGAAACAATAACCAAGGAACAAGGATAAAAAAATCTCAGTACAACTTTCAGTCAGAAGAAACAGTCCTGTGAAGTCTTTAGATGTAATAATATTGGCATCTGATAGAAGTGCAATACTTTTGCATTTGAGTTTAGCAAATATTGAGGAAAGAAAATGTTTTAGTGGTAATGATTGGTTCTAAACTTACAGGGTATGCAAAGCACCACTGTAACACAGAGTGGGGCACTGCTGACAGCTTTAAGGCTCAGGAACAGGCATCCAATAAAATCTAAGCACATAAACATGGCTAAGTGAGACATCTGCTTCAAGTTACTCAGTTCATCCACAGGGTGACACTGGTTTGCATTGTTTACAAATAAATATAATAAATAATCAGGCAAATCTGTTGTTAGTTAAAGCATTAGGAAAAATACACCCTTTACAATGCCTCTTGCAGAAAGACATCTGTTAACTTGAACTCTCCAACACAAATTGCTTACAGAATCCTTTATTTGGGTTTACCTTTTGTCTCTTTCCATTTCATTTTCTGCTCTCACAGGTCACTTTATTAGTTATGTTTTAGAAGGGAACGTGTTTTCTAGCAACAAAGGACATCATAATTTTGGCCACATGCTTACCATTACACCAGAGACTCAACAATCAAAAATTATTTAACTAGAAAAAGATTCTAGTGTTTTCAAAATACTTTGGAGACAAACTTACTCATCTATAAAGAAAACAGACAACTTGCTTGTACTACTACATTTGTAGTATTAGAGACTAATGTGTTTAAAAGACCAAACTTTTCTTTAAGGGAGTCTGAGTAAGAAAGTTAAAATGAGGGCTAGATTTACAGCTGTAAACTCTTCTCACAACACTGTAGTTTTCCTACTAGTGCATCTTCTACAATCATCTGATTTCTGTAGTGTGATTTCTCAGTCTGATCCCATTAAGAAGAGAATTAGCCGTGGTATAGTGGCTTCTCCTGAGCTGAGCCAAGTGCAGAGCATTCAGCCCTTGAGTATTAAAACCCAGATTTAAATTTATTATGGTTTAGTTCACAGAGGTTACTAGCATAAACCAATAAGGAAAAGCAGCACCTACGAATGTGCTGGAAAACAATCAAGATCAGCTTCACTGTATTAATTTTCTATTCTAACAAATGGTTTAAGTTCCATGCTCAACCCAACTTTCTGAACTGGATTGATTCCATTAGACACCCTAGTTAGGGCTGCATATCAGCTGCTATGGAGTAAGCACATGATAAATCTCATTCACTGGGAAAGGATATAAAAAGAAAAAATAACACCTAATAACACCCTAAAACCAGACAGGTGAATTTTATGCTAAGAAAGCTACTGCATTAACTTTCTGGAAACTTGTGTATTTTCTTTACTGAGGACTCAGAGTCTTCTGGCAGCTGGCAGGGACAGTGATGGCACCTTGCTGTGGTTAAGCTGGAGGTGTCACTGTCAGCACCCAGATTACACCTCTAACTAAGAGAGCTTCTGCTCTTAATGAGTGGCGATGCACACGAGACAATTAGTAAGTGACAAACACTTCTGTATCCCTCTAAACCCCCACAGCACTGGAATAAAGATGAAAATAAGAGGAAAATTTCCATACACTAAAAGACTCAATTAAGCCACTGTTGACAGCCCAGCACCAAAGCACCTCATTTGCAGGTCAGATATTGACTGTTCTTGGCATATTTTATGTTTCTACTCAGTTAGGGGCAGAAAAGGAGATATGTAAATTGAAGTACTGAGTTTCTTCTGAATATCAGGAGCTATCTTGACCTGCCTTCACTCAATACAATTACTATTTTGTTTCTAGTTGAAAATGAGTATTTATCACAGCAATCCAAACCAGAGAGGTGAAACCACAAAGAAATCAGGATTTTACAGCTGATGAAGGATCAAAGTATCTGCATTTGATTGCATGTGGATCATCAAGAGACTGGCTCCACAACTGCAGCATGAACAAGAAGCAAAAATAGATTAAGCTGTACCTGCTTGTCACCAGTTTTTGTCAGCTCCTGACCTCTCACTAGTGCCAAAACTTGGAAAAAAACCAACACTAAATAAAAACCTAATGTCTTCAAATGCTGGAAAAGTACACTTACTTCTCTGGAATGAACCTCTAATCAAAGAAAAAAAAATTAACATCTTCTGCTCTTGTGAATTTTGGCTGCTCCATCTCTATTCATAGTCTTTCTTTATGACTGCAATGACATCACCCAACAAGAGAGAAAATGAAAACTCATTGCAAGCTTAATTCACAACCCATTAAAAGATTCAAGATCGAAATTGTACTGAATTAATGAATTTACAGGAATGGGGCTAATGCCTTCAAGAGTTTTACATTGATGTTATTTAGAGGTCCAGACACCTATGAACAGTACAAAATACAATATCTGAAAATGAAATCACTGACATATCTTTAAACAGAAGTAGGCTATACCAGATTCAATTTTTAATCACAAAAGGAAGAAAAAGAACATCAGACATTCTAGTAGTTTAAAAACTGATGATTATAATTTGGAAAAATCTTTTAGTCTAGAATTGTCATGTTTAATGCTCATAATAGTTCATTGCTTCTCCCTTCATTGATTACATAATATAATCTTTTTTATCTAAAATTCTTCGGGGATTTCTGAACCCACTTGAGACACAGACATTCATGAGAGGGGAATGGAAGGGTTACAATGACTTGCATCAGTTTTCTGAAGAGGTATAATTCCTTTAATGTAGTCCCTCAAAGGGAGTCTGTGTTCTTTTTTACTGCACTGTAGGGATATTTGGAGGGGGAGTGGGCAGGGAAGGGAAGTCCAATCACATAAAACATAGCAAACTTTCCTTTTATCAGGATTATAATTAATCAGAGATGTTAATTAATCTACCAAAAATATATGCCACTCCCAGTAAAGAAACAAACCCGAACCCCTCCTAGTCTCCATGAGATTTTGAATAACAATAAAGATACTCCATTTACCCTAAAACATCTAGCACAACCATGGTCATCCAGCTGCTAATTTGGGACTAAGCAAAACTATCAGGGTTACTACTTGTATGCTTGAGCTTTGTGAACAAAGACAAAGCAAAAAAACCCTCTGTTTAAAAATATGGTGTGCTACCCCTTGCCTCTGGATACTTCCAAGAGACACACGAAAAGTTTAAAAGAAGAGTGAAGTGCAGAGACTGACAGCAAGCACAGAAAATAATTTGCCACCTCCCTTAAGACGATTCCTTTCCTAGACTGCCCAACAACACAGATGCATCCTTCTTTCACATATATTGGTCACTGCAATCTATGAACCTAAATACTTCTCCACTGTGCCAATCACCAGACTATTCCATTTCTATGGGTCTGAGTGAGATCAAGGCCTTTTCCAACCAAAACAAAAAATATGTTTACAGTTTTCACCCAGGATGATTTATTGACTTTGGCATAAACAGTCTCATGAAATAAGATTACTCAAAAAAAAGAATTTGTCGACATGAAAAGCACTAGCACAAGACAATTTTTCACTCAGTGGTGGAAATACTGGGCTGTTACTTTTGATAATTTTGCTTAATAAAACATGATTGCTTTTCAGCTTTTTATCTCAAATTCAGATCTTCACATTCCTAATTAGATGTTACACAGACTTATGTGTAACTGATGCAGTGGCAACTCTCTTTAAAAGATTGCAAATTACTCCAAAAAATAAATCATTCTCCTTGAGCAATACCATGCATGTTTTCATTATCAGTAGCTGACAACTCAGACAGACTGAGGAAAAAGAGACCTTATTCTTCTTTTGTGTTTCAATTTGAGCATGAGCTGAGAAGCATTTTAAAAGACTGCCAATTTTCCCATAGCCCTGACAGGAGACAGCCATCCTTCCTGTGGCTTGACACACCTAGCAGTAATACTACCCAGCTGCTCTTTGTGGCTCTCTTCAGCCAAATTACTATGTTTGCTTTTAAAGGTCACTATTACTGTTGACAAAATAACCCAAATCACCCTTATGAAACTTGAGTTATCCTTAAATTTCTTTGTTTCGCATAAAGAAACAACACTTCCCTAAGCTTCCCTTGCTGCTTCTACACAAATCTCACACTTGGGCGTGTTCTGGGCAGATACACACACTTGTATTCACTTATTCATAACATCTTTGATCAAAGTGAGTTCTCAAAAATTGCAGAAGTGAGATTAAAGCTGAGAGGTTTGTCCCTGTCCTGTGCTCTAAGGCTGGCTGTACACTCCAGTTTTTCCATAACATACCTAGTCATACATTCCAGTCACCCTAAGATGTCTCTAAAGACATATTATTGCTTTTTAAGACTGTTAAACATTTTGGCATCTCATTTCCAGTGAAAATTAAACTCTTCTTCAGATTGCAACTTCTGGGTCTAATTCTACCATCAGTAACCACGTGTACAGGTAGGTACAATTATAATCAGTTAGAGTCATGTTTTTATTCTTTTGAAATATTAAGAGGACTGAGTTTTAACCTCTTTCTTCACAGCATTTTTCCAGACAATGAATAACTTTTATCTCTTTCCTGAAACTCTTCCAATTTCAGCCTCCGTGAACCATAGCTACCAGAATTGAATATGCTAAGTGTATCATTGTCTCCATTGTGTTGCAAAAAACTAACATCCCCAACTCTGATCTCCTTGACATTTCTCTCCCTTCTCTACATGTCCATTAAGGCCTTGATCAGATCTCTTACCTACAGCATCACAATCGCAACCCATATTTTCTTGTTTATCGAAACATCTTTGAAAATGTTTCCCCAAGATATTTCCAAAGCTGCTTTCCCAGATGTAACAGCCCATTTTATGTCACCCACATTCTGCTCCCATATACAGGATCTAACTAGTGGCTGTTACCAAACAGGAGTCTGCCTTGTTGTAAGACCCAGAATAGCACATATGCACTCTTTATGTAGTTGGTTAAAAACCCAAACATAAAAACAAAGAAAGAAGGAAAAAATCCTAATTCTCTGCCCAACTGAGGCTTGTATTCTGTCAACGAGTCCTTGGAATTAACTGCTCACCTAGAATGAGACCATGGTGTACTGCAGTCAGGGTTCTGATATGAGGGAATTTCACATAAGATTTCAGTAGAAACAAAGGTCAGGAGACAGTAATGGGTTTGTACGTCTTGTATCAAAACACTGATTTGAAACACAGCGTGGATAAAAATAAGTATTGAATTTGATCTGTTTCCAGTGACTCTTGGAAACAAATACTGCATTTTTACTGATGTATTAATAGATGAACATCACCTCTGAATCAACTGATGCCAGTGATGGATTTATTTGGAGCATTTAGCCTGCTAATCCCATTAGTGAAGGCACAGTTGATAGAAAAACCATCCCTAGAGATGTCACTATTTTCACTTCCAGAAATACTGAGAAACACCTAGTGAATGGGATTTTCCACACATAATTCATACAAATCTTCCATTGCTTCATGCTACTGACAGACAGACAGGCAGCAAATATCACAAAATGGGAAAGACAATTTCACCAGGAAAAAGGAGCAGGGATTTTGCTAAAGCTGTTTTCTACTGAAAACTCATAAATGGAAACTTATTTGGCATCTCTGTTGGAGCTGAACTGGCAGAGTAAGATGGAAAGCTGTCCTGTACCTCATTATTCCTTCCCCTATCACTAGCTGGAAACTTTGGGAAAACAGGCCCCTTTCTATTTAGATACAACGGTGCTGTTGCTGTGCAGAGAGTCTGGCTTTCTCTTTCCTGCATAGTTTGGATGACACCTGCATAGAAAGGCTCTTTGTCTCTTTAAAGCTTTACCTACTACTGCTTATTTTCTACCTGGCATCTGTTTGTGATATCACAGGCATTTCCTAAGTAACAACTACAATGCCAGCAAGGTGAATAAAGTGCCACCACGCAAACATAAATAGTTAAGTGTTCTCAACTTAATTTCAGTTTAACTTGATGTAGTATTTTCATTAATTATTTAAATGCAGACAGATACAGCTTTCTAAGAGGACACCAAATTAGTACATAGGAAATCTTCATTTGAGTTCAAACAAGATTTAAGATGAGCAGAAAGTGATGGGAAAAAGCAAGAAGTGTAAGAAAAACTCTGCTTTCATACCAGGATTCCTCAGAAGTAAACGATGGTGGAAAAAGAGATCAAAAGCTATGATATATGCTTGACTGCAGTTGGCGAATTATTACTGAATAGCTGCATTGATAAAAGAGACATACCAGCTACTTTAAAAGAACAGGAAAGGTGTTCTTACATCTCACATAAGCCTTATCAGGACAGTACAGTATTCTACAGACATATCCAGGCCAGTTCAAAGCTAAAATAGCAACATGAGCATGCTAATCCACTGGACTAATTATCACTCTTGAGACCTAAGCTAATTTTTCCAGGTGTTTCTTTGCGTAAGATATATTAGCACAAAAAGAAAAACTGTGGACTCCCAGTATTTTACCTTGCTTTTCTAGTTTAGGAAACGCAGTTTCCACCCAAGAGCAGGAGAAATCTGAATTCCATCATTACACTGTTTAAAGTCTGACACTAAAAAGAAAACTTGGTATAGCAGGCAGAACAACTGACTAGGTGACACAACTTCTGGATAAATCTATATTCTTTTTCTCTTCTTTTTATTTGTAGTTTATTCAAGCACAAAGGATCTGTGCGCTTGTATAGGGGTAAGCACAACAGCAACACAAGCAGTCTTTTTTCAGGGCAACAAAATACTACATTTTTTGTTTCTAGGCTCTCAGAGTAGGGTAGGGCTGCATCTCACATTTAAAGATGTCTGAAAAATGGGATACTATATCTAGATTAATGCAGAATTTTAAAAAAGCTTCAGTCAGTCATATTACACAAATAATCATAGTCCCTTTGCACATTCAGTTTTTAGGTACTTATTTCACAGCTAATACTGGAAATTAACTCCCACCATCCTCTTCTCTCACTAATAAACTGACTGATTTCTTCTAAAGTCACATTCACTCAAAGGGCACATGTGCTATTATTGTGCTGTATGTGCTCAGACAAAACCATCTCCAGTCAGATTGGGCTCTTTAGACACAGTGAGATCAAACAGCTCACAAAAACCTTTGATGGAAATTTAATTCTTTAAAAATATGCACGAGGTAATTGAAAACACATTTTATGATATTTCAGATTATAAACAGTAGATCTCTGGCTGGGTTGAACAAATAGCATTAAACCTTTTTCTTCCTTCTGAAAAACCACAGTGCTTGGCAGCATAAGGCACTGATGTGTCTTCTGTACCAGCATAGGGAAACCAGTGATTATAATGAAGAGCTTGTGTTAGGATGCAAATTGTACTCCAACAAAAGAAACAATCTGTAAACATCAGCTATTGTTCATTCAAAGCCATTTTGTGATATTAGCATGTTTTTCCAAGAGCTAAGTACAAGGCTGGGTTTATTACATACCGCCCACTCTGCTCACTTGCACAAGTCTTCAGGAAAACTCAAAAATAAGTATCCTTTGTTCACAACCTCCAGTCTTATCATCAGTTCAACACACCCTAGAACAGTGTGTAAATTGCTGGTACTGTGAACCTTCGATGAAGTAGATCTCTATGCAAGTTTTATAGAAACAACAGGTATCAAGGGAGACACACGGCTTTACCCATGAACTTCCACACACAAATGGAGGGATGATTGGCTCCATCACCAGCATTTTATGAATTTTTTCTATGAACAAGAAAACCCTCAGCAACAAATGCCATGGGGCTGTTCAAAACTTCAGAACTTCACACTGTCAGACCATTTTAACTTCTATTTGTGCAGCAAGGCAAAGATGTTTTGTGTCTGTGTTAGGTGTCAGAGAAACCACATGTAAGAACAGGACAACCAAGGTCTCTTCATCTTCCTCTCAGAAAGACAGGATGTTAATGGGGTGGAGTGAGTGAGAACTTTTCTGGCAAAACCGTTTCAGGAAACAGTACCTTTGTCACAGCTAAAGTATTAATTCAAGATAGTGTGAAGAAGGTAATTCCTAATCAAAGAAAAAAAGTACAAAACCAGCCTTAGCTTACCCCAAAGACATCAGGATCCAGGACTCCACAGGTGTTCAGAGAATGTGGAAAACTCTGCTTCAGACTCTACTGGATTCATATGCAGGCCATCTATGAACCTCAGTCTTCCACAACACTTAACGCATGGGAAGAGTCTAAATGCATTTAAAAGGTCTTTTAGTAGTAAAGTCAAAATGAGTCTATGTCTCCACTCTCTCCTGTCCTCAAGGCAAAAGAGGTGGGGAAATCAAGAACTGTTTGGGGATCCTTCTGTGGTAGAGCCACAGGAAAGTCTTCAGGTTCAACACACCAGGAGTCAGGCTCAGTTTGAGTGCACGTTGCTCTTCATTATGTCACATTTTTGACAGAGTAACTCAGTCCCTACGCTTTCTCTTCAAACTACAATTTATACTACCTCAGTCCTAAAAAGGAACTAGCTATGGTTTTTATTTCCATAGAGTTCATGTTTCACCTCAAGTGCTTCCAAGTCAGTGGGCCTTGAAAAATACAGAAGGTTTACTCGTGAGTTGGAACACAGACCAAGGAGGGTTTGACAAGTGGGCCAAGACTGATGTAGCTTTTCACTAGGGTAAAATGTACCTTGTTGCTTGCTTCAGCTTTCTCACTGCTTAAGTCACAAATGAGAAAGCAAAGGCAAACTTTTGGTGAAACAATGGTACTCACCCTCTCTCTCTCTGCTTCCCCTCCTGTCTATTTATATTGACAGAAGCCTCTTCATTGCGTGAGGGTTAAAGCGAAATCCTCATTTTAAGGAAAATGCTTCCCACAACTGAGAAGTAGCTGGTGTTTAAATTAAATTAAGGCTTCCTGGTTTGTTAGTTTCATGAGAGCACACACTGTGTCTGAAAAATATATGAATTTGAAATGTTAGAGTATCATCCATGCTTTAAACCACTGCTCTTGTTTTCCCTGGGTCACTGAAAGAATGTGCTTCCCTTTATACAAAAGGAATAAGAAGTTAATGTGTGAAGTCTAAAAGGCTCGCCTCTTCCATAAACTAATTCTAAGGGATTCTTCATCATAACTAAAGTTTTGAAAAATGTAACAAACCAAAAGGACAGTGCAATCTAATAATAAATCAAGCTGTAAAGCGAGAACATGCTGAAACTGTGCAGGAGGAATTGCAATGCAATGTGTAGGGAGGCATGTGTGCCTAGGTAAAACCTAGCAAACCACTGGTGAGGCAAAGCTGAATGGGCTGCTTATTGTTCTGCACCACACTCCCTGGGTGAAGTGAAAGTACAGGAAAATGAAGTCTTTCCCTCTCACAACTAAAGCTAGAACAATGAAAATCACAGGGCAGCATTGACTTGTTAAACAGTTTCTGCTGGATCTATTTTAAAACTCTAAAGGCTTTGAAGTGGAGTTGTAAACTCAATTGATTTCAAACAAAAGGCTAATGTAATCCACTTTCAGCACCAGTTCCATGCTGGCAGTGAATACACCCTTCTCAGTAATAGAAATTACTTATTAGTGTTTAAAGCAATTCATTTCAGTGTTTTCAAGCCACTTAAGAAGTTGGATAGGAATGCTCTTGGCTGAATTCAGTCACAGGAAAACAAAGCCAATATCTGGACCTGTTTTACTGGGGCACAGTGAGGCCTTCAGGAACACTGGCATTAATATCTGACACATTCATGTGCCGTTTTTGTCCCAAACTGCTTTCCAGGTATTGTAGTTTTATATGTGACTTGTTACACCCAGCCTTGGAGTGCAGCCATCTCTGAGGTGGGATGCACAGATTTAGATGTGCAAGATCAGCAGGATCAATTAGGGCAGTAGTAGACACTGCATCAGCTTCTGGGGTTGGGCAGCTCTCAGATTCAGACACTGGAATATGGAAAGTTTGGGAAATACTGGCCATCCTTTAAAAAATTTATAACACAAGTCATGAAAATGTGGCAACAAGATCAGAAGTCTGCAAGAACAGCCAAATGGAAAAAGATCTAGGCAGGAATTGATTAGAAGAATTTGGGACAGACTGAATGGAATTATCAATTGTAGAAAGTCTAAGAAAAACAAGAAGAAGTGGAACATAGAACAGGTCAAAAATTCTAAACCTTTCCAGAAAGTTTCACAGCATTTGGCTCCATTATTTGGAAAGTATATGTGATAGCCCAGAGGAAAAGAATGACTCAAGGCAGAGCGTGAAACTAGGCAGATTTTAAAGTGGCCTTGATATAGTTTTACATATCCACAAGAAAGCTGCACTGCCTGTTTCACTGTGGGTTTGAGTTTCTAACCAAAAGGTAGAATTTGTGTTAACAGATCCCCTGGGATGGGATAGAAAAACCTCCAGAATAGTTTTTGAAGGCCAGTGCTTTGCAATGGGCACCCAGGATAACAAAGCCAGGAGTGATTCAAACTTTCTGGGGTAACTGTGTGTTAAAGGCCCAGTGACTAGAATTAAGATCATGTTGTCCAGCAAGTGTATTCTGGGCTAGATCTGCTATTTGACATTTCAGGCCTCTTGGCAAAAATCTACTATGTCATTAATGTCCAGACCGATTTGGACAAGGAGAATCTGCTTTCAAGAAGCTTTTGTAAAAGGAGGGTGGGAAGATATAGCCTAAGAAGATTTTGCTATGACTAATTATAAACATTTAAATTAACATCCCCATATTGTTGACAATGTCTATCTATCCTTGCTTCTGCAGAGCTGACTTCCATGTGAATCCAAGAGCTCTTCTTCATGGATAATGTAACTACACTGAATGTCTTACAAAGCTTTACCACTTTCCTCTTCTACTTTCATATCACTTGGCCTCATTCCAGACTGAAGAACTTTGAGACTAGCAGTCCCTTCCTCAAATTAGGACACTGAAGTCTTTTAACATAACAGCAATTCAAAAAAGTATCAATAACAACCTCTAATTAGAGGAATTAAATCATGTTTGATATAGGGAAAGAGAAAGGAGATTTTTAGATGCATCTCAGCCTCTCAGAATAGTTTATTTTAATAAACTTTATTAACAATTAATACTTTAAATTAATTTTATTATTTAATTAACTTCATTAATGGGTTGTTTTAACAAACTTAATGTAAATATTCTCTAATTCAGATGAGCACAAAGGCAATTTGAAAGACAACATCAGTTACTCCTGAGTCAGATTATACAGCAACAGCACTCTCCCTGTCAATTAAAAGTTTTATCCTAAATGAAGTATAGAAATTATTCTTTACTTTTGTTAGTAACAAAAGTGGTCTCTCCTTCAGACCAGACAGGTAACACCCCTAAATCCAGCAAGCAGACAAACCTTTTGGCTTGCCAAGGGTAAAAAAGGATTTGGTGAGCATGAAACCTCCCGCAGGCAATTACATGGCATGTTATGACAACGGTCTGTTTTCCCTATTTTTTTTTACTCCCTTCATACTTTCCATTGCTGCTGCTGCTGCTCATCGATAGCTAATGTTTAACTGAGCAGACTGGGGCTGCACAGATACTCAGCAGCCAATGTTAACTCACCCTGAGCTGTTAAAAAGAGTGCCCAACACAATACTATTCACCTTCATTACATACTCTCCTATTTTTCTAGCTGCTTTGATGCACAATGAAACAGTTAATATTCATCTTTAAAGTTGCATCAATGCCACTGGAATTAGCCATCCATTGAATGAATGACAGGAATTCAACACCTCAAGGCTTCTTGTTTCAGGCTGCCTGCCAACTTAGGTGGCTGCAGCAGTTGCTGCACTCTTTCAAAGGTCTCTCCACAACCACAAAAGCTAGAAAGTTACACAAAGAGAAGAGTATAACTGTGGTATCTGTCTAGTCCCCAAACTTTACCTAGTCTTTCTGACAGGGAAGCCTGTCCCACTAATTTAAAAGTCCTGTGTTTATCTACAGTTCTTTCATTTTCATCAGGACAGCATTTTATAACAGGACTGCCTTTTTAGGAAGGCACAAATATTTCCTCTGCTCCCTGCATACATCATATGTGAGCTGTATTTTAATGTGCATGGCCAGGGAGGGAAGCAGTCACCTCTGCACCCCCAGAGGAGTGTGAAAGCTGGACTATAACACAAATCACAAAAATAGGCAGCGGGCCAGATACCAGAAAGCAAAGCAATTCTCATTCCTAAGTACTTGCTGGTTTCCTATTGATTGCAGTGGGAAACTTCCAAGTTCCCACTCCCAGTCTCTGGGACAGCAGCAAAAATATACACACTTTCTGAGCATACTACTACAGAGGTTAACCAATCTGCACAGCCCTGCAGCTTCACCACGCTGGCTCCCACACCACTAATGTGACACTGGCATTGATCTGGAATTCACTCCTGGCAGTTATAGGATTAAACAAGCAAAATCCAGAACAACCAAATCTCAAAGGCATTTTGCCCATGTGAAATACAATTGTGTGTCACTTGTCAAAGGAGCTCTACAGGACTAACAGCTTACAGAATTGCTTTCTTCAAATTCACAAACATGAACCAGAGCACCACATTTCCATCCCTTCCATGACAAAAGCAGGAAATTCCCCCCACCGTTTATTTCAAGGGAGGAATATTTAAAACCCAAAGTGGACAATCAGAAAGGTTAGCTGGAGAGAAGTATGGGTTCCAATCAGGGAAGCAACAGCTAAAACACCTGGAGTACCTGAAGTAAATAACTTCAATGAATTGAAATGGAAAATACTTCCAAGAAGATTAAAGCAATGACAAGTGAAAGTGAAATGAATGTGCAAATGCTACAAAGGAGATAAAACAGAATTGGGATCAGCATCTCACAAAGCAATCATTCTGATGAAATTGATGGAGCCACACTGCATAGGTAACTGAGAAATTCCTGGATGAAGCTCTAGCAGGCAGGGCATGTGAGCCTTGATGTGTGAAGAGAGGAGTAGAAAATATATTATAGGATGTTGTGTGACCAGTAAGTGCAGCATTACTAAAATATCATGTCTGTAAATGAAGTCAGACAGCTAGAGACGTTGGAAAGCAAGCCACAAAAATGCCTCAATGTCTCATTCTTATGCATATCATATCTCTAGTGACCATCAGTAGCACTTGCCTTGGGAAAGAACACAAAGCTAGAGTAAGCTTACAGCAATTCTTTCCCAAATACACCCTCCTGGCTTCTGGCAATCAGCAGTTTATAGACTTAAAAAGTCAGACCATCATGTTTCATAGTCCTTGAGTTTAACCTCTATTAATTTAACCTCTTCCTGAACCCAGCTTGGCCTTCTTGACATTTTATTCCAGTGAGTTCCACAATCAATTGCACATGCCTTGTATTAAAAGAAAAAAAAATTGGTTTAAGCTTGTTGTCTGAGTTGTAGTGACTTCTTTTTTTTTAAATGAAGCTATGTCTGATTATTCCCTGTTTACCTTCTCCACAAAATTTCTAGTTTTATGACACCCTCAGCCTCCAACAAAGATTTTTTTCTCAAAATGAAGAGTCTTCGTTTACTCTCCAATCCTATGGATGTCATTCCATACCTACAGATTTTCTGCATATCTTTGAATCCTCAGTTCCATCAAGCCTTTTTGAGTTATAGTCAGAGCTGCAGATAAAAGTTATGAAAATACCAGAATAATTGTTTCTGGTTTATTCCTAACTTTGTTACTTGGCCACTCCTGGAACTGACAATTTTGAAAGAACTATCAACAGTAATGCCAAACCCTCTCGCTCCACAGAAGAATTTAAATTACATTCTTCATTAACATATTGCATGCAGATTCTCAAATCCTCAGTCATATTTATTACTACAACGCTTCCTGATAGTCAGTCTAGAATTAACCTAGACACAACACACAAACGCACCACAACATCACAAGAATGCTGTACACATAGGAGAACATTCATTCCACTTCTACAGTTTTCCAAGTAGAAAGTTGCTTTGGGAATAAAGCATACCATGACCTAGTCTCATACCATCCCTAGCACTTAGGGGTATTTGACGTATAGAGAGACAAATAGCTGCAAAAAAAACATTCCCTCCACTTCTTAAAAGTTGATCTATAATGAACAGAAGCCTGAAGAAAAGCTGTGTGGTCAATTCTCACTCTTAACACTCATCTTTCCCCCTTCTTCAAGAGCATGATATAGGGATATAAACCAGCAGCCTCAATTCTTCACACACACACACACACACACCTCACAAGTTAACAGAAAAGATGAAAATCAGCTGTCTTCTAATTAATATCTGCTCTAAGCAAGTGATTCTCACATTTATCAATATTTCATCTAGCTTTTTTTCGGCACCAACATTTTCCATATTACTTAAAAGGGAGACTAAGGACAGGAGGGGAGAACATAACTCCCATACAAAAGAAAAAAAAACCCACTGGCATCAGGCTTTACAGTGGGACACTTCCTTTGCAAGATTATATATTGCCTTTAATGGTTTTTCTCTCTTGCTATAGGACTTTAAGTAATTTTCTCATTTTGAATAACCAGAACAAACAAAATTAATACAGATTCCTTTGGAAGTAGAAGAAAGTTTCTAATTCACTAGTTCTTCAATGTTATCTCAGAGAGAAATTGACCAATTTTAATCCACTCTTAAAAACCAAATATACCTCAAAGGGTGCTTGGAAAAGATTGCTTTTTTCTCACCCACGGAGAGCTTCCAGGTTCTGCACATGCAACAGCAGGTTCCAAAACAGCAACCGGCTCAGGACTCTTCTAAGGTACCAAATCCACAGGTGGAATGCTGCTTGTCTGGATAACAAGTGAGAGAAAATTACTTCCAAAGGCTCTTGGAAGGCAGAACTGCAGTTTTATCGTATGCACCGAATACACACAGGCACTCCCTCCATAGCACAGGGAAGGTCTCTGCTGGCTCCCTGGTAACCAGCGTCCTGTTTTGTTGACTAGACTGTTGGAAATCATTAGGGAAAGAAAAGCATGACTTGGCAGTAATGGTCTGAACTCAGAATACATGAGTTGTGCCACCATCAGTTTCTGTGAGAAGGGGTAACTACAGTGACCTTTGTCAAGGTACTTCATCTTTCCAGGACAGAGTTCCTCATTTTTCATTTGTGCTTCTAAGTGGAAACTCCTTAACCCTGGAGCTGTGTCTGCTGTTAGTGCTTATACAGCAAAACAAACAGGTTTCTGATCTTCAATCCTGAGGGATCTTGGATTCACACCTTAAGTATCAGCGGTTTCCAATGACAACATTCACCTCCTCCTTCCTGCCCCATGTCCCCTGTTTTCATATTCTTACCCTTCCTTTTTACTAACTCTAGCATTCACCCAAGAACGGGGGGATCTGGATCAGGACTGAAAATAAAATCACATTACATTCAAAAGGACCAGAATCTGGAGTTTGCATATCTTCCTCTGTTCCATGATGCAACTTTTCAAAGGTCCCTCCCTACAGGATGTCTTAGAAATATATTCTAGGTTAAAGTCACAATATTCCTTAAATTCTTTGTTGAGGAGAATAAGAGATGTAGGACAATATTATTCCCATGAAAGATGAATAGACAGATACTGTTCGTCACATCAGAAAAAAAAATCCCATATGTGAAATTATGATCAAAATGCACCATTGTTTGCTGAGATCCAGGAAAGTGCAGAATCAGGATGATAAAGACAGCTTCAGAAACTTCCCACTAAATGAGCTGCCCACACTTATAAACTGTGAACTGGAGTTTTGAGCAACCTGGTCCAGTGGAAGGTGTCCCTGCCAATGCCAGGCGGTTGGAATGACATGGTCCTTAAGGTCCCTTCCAACCCAAACCATTCTGTGACTCTATGACCCAGGACCCCAGACAGACTGAGAGTTCACCAGTTTTGTGAGATTCTGTAATAGGCCTTTACCTTACTCAGGAATGAGGATGAAAGAAGGAAAACCAATAAACAGGTAACATAATGATTGAGGCCCAGGAAATATTAGCTGGGAAGGACCTCTACACATCCCTAATCCAAAATCCCACTTAAAGTAGAACTACCATCAACACCTGATCATAACAGCGTGGTTTTGTCTGGATAAGCCTTAAATACCTCCACAAACAGAGGTGCCGCAACGTTTCTGGGTAACCAATTTCACAGCTACACTACCCTCAAAAGCTTCAATAGGAACCACTCAAGCTGCAACCTCTGGACAGTGCCCCTCATTTTTCCATCTGCCACTGCTGACAAAACCTTGGCTGTTCCATCTTCGCAGCTCCCCTTCAAGTAATTATAGGCTGTTATTTGACTGACAGCTCAGTAGCAAGACTAAGTATGAAATCTTTGTAACTCTCCCACTAGAGTAGGATAGTTAGCAATGAAATCTCTTTGAAAAGTAAAGAGTGAGACTGAAGAGTCAAATTTTCAGTTTCCCACTAATTTACAGAATTTTAAATGAAATACAACAGCACAGAGTAAAACACCTTTCATAAAAAGAAGAGTTTAGTTAAAAGTGATATTTTTCTTCCATGCTATTTAAAGAGAAATAACTTTTGCCCTGGTGGCTGTGATTCCCAGCTCTCTATTCCTCCCAGGAAATAAAATAAGAAATTTCTATGTAAGCTTTATTTCCTCCTTTAATATAGGAGTGGAAAAGGAGAAGAATTTAATGAGTATTATCTGCTCTGCTGGCACTCAGAAGGGCTATGATTTAGAGAAAAAAGGCCCCATGGAATATGTAAAAATGGATTTAATTATAAAATATAATTAGTTCCTGCAAAAATATCAATTTTTAATGAATTCTTTTCCAAGTTTACTGTTATCATCATGGTCTAAGTTATATACTCAAATCTATGCTATTACAGGATATTTGTACTATCCTGTTTCCTTAACCAAAACAAACAGTCTAGAAGAGCATGCTTAAAGGTGGTGTGTTCATGCCAAGACACCACACTTTCACTCTTATTTTCTTTTCTTCCCTCTCCTTCTGAGTACCTTTGGGATGTGCCTTCATAAAGCAGCTAGAGAATCAACATACAGAAAGTTAATATTTTGCACTATGCATTCAAGTTACTTTAAAGGTAAAATTTTGTGTCAACTAAATGATTTTGGGGAAAATTTAATACATTTACTTCACTGAAGCCAAAACTCCTCCCTAGGTAATTCTCCCTAATTCTAAAGGTCAAGAGAACATAACATTTCCAATTCAATCTACTTGTGTTCTTGCATGAAAACAAGTTAATGACCAGATCCAGACTGGGTGTAACTCCAGTGACTCCATATGGTCTCAAACACTTTGAGAAGAATAGTCATGGTAATGATAAGCATGAGCTGATCCATCCAAAGTATGGAGCTGCTCATGTGTGAGTGAGAGTTGTCTAAACCTGGCCATTCTCATAAAAATCAGCATTTCCATACTGCCCCAGTCTTCTATTCAGTGAAGTCAAGCTGGTGAAGAACCACAAAAAAATTTTCTACCCTCTTTCTACATAAATTTCACTTATAAGATTGCTTATTCAGCCCTTACTAAATAGTTCAAGTCCAAGAACTGCTGCAGTTTTATCTAAAGATGGTGGGGTTTTTCAAGATAATGTGTCATATTTTAGACAGAGACATGACTGGTGTGATTTTAATCTTAAAATAAGTTCTATATAGCCATAGCTTAAGGTGTTTGTGCTTATTTTCAGAGTATGCCTAACTAAGAAAAAGCTGCAGAATGGTAATTTTAAGAGACAGATGGAAGGAAGAACTCCAACACCACAATATTTGTGACATGAAACAACTCTTTTCTAACCAGAGCTTGAACTTGCTTTTCAAATACAAAAGCATCAATTATGAAAAGAAGGTGATGCTTGGTGAATGTCCCAGTGGATACAGGATTAGGACAGTGGGCAAAACAAAACATGAAATGTATTGGGCTACTCTCACAATGAGCTCACTTAAATAAAGGGTTCAGTTGCACCTATTTATCAAAGGAGAATAAACAAAGACATAAAGGAACATGCATACTTAAATACCATACTGGTGTAAAGTTGTGTTTGCTTCAGTATAGGCAATTAAAGAGTCGAGGTGTCTATTCCTTTTCTTCTAAACACTTGAATGTAGTTCTTAACAATTACAACAGTAAGTTTATGGAAGTAAAAATACGTGGAGAGGGCATGCAAAATGCAGAAATCAGGAGATGGAAAGAAGCAGTAGTCTGTCAAGCCAATAGTTTGTCTAAGCCCTTGTTTTCCCCTCACCACCTTTTCCCCAAATCCAATAGGGAAAAACATCAGACAACCAACAGCAGTATCCCCACTAGAAGATGGATGTCTTCTATAGAGTTCATCTGCAATGGTATTCATGTCCCTCTAAGCCTCTGTTTGAACATTGTCACTATGGAAACAGATCTGTGATGCCTTGCACCTTATCAGACCTTCTCTATTTAAATTCTTCTCTTGTGTTTTCAACAAAGCCATTCACTGAACCTCAACTAATCCAAGATTCTGTTGGGGTGAGGTTTTTGCTTGGTGGGGTTTTTTTTCCTTCACTATCGTGTCTCTTCCAAAAGGTTCTCTCTCCCACTAATGCCAGCTGACAGGCTTTATTTGACTCACACCTCTTCAATTCCTAGCTCAAAAATATTATGGCTGCATTTATAGCCAAAGAGGTTCCATAGTTTTTATTCCACCCCACTCCCCACCCTGCCCCCTAAGTTACATAATTTTCAATGAAACTTCCACTCATTCAACAGCAACTTTTTCATTTTGGTTTTAGCTGTTCAGAATCTGCCTGCATCTGTGTCAGATGTGCCTGTAAGTTCTCTCCAGAGCATTCCTAGGTTAGAGGTATAAAGGGTTACATCTCTGTAATACCAACAGTTTATCAATTCCAGATGCATATGGAATCTAAAATCCTGTGTTTACAAATTCCAAATATTAGAATACTTTTGGGGAACAGAGGACAGGAGGGGAGCTGGGAAGTTTCAATGTTACATTATGCAAATGAAAGAGGGCAAATCTGGGCTTGACCTCACTTCATCCAAATCCGGTGCACAGGCAAGAACCAGAGCAATTCTTCTGCAAACTAAGCAAATGTTAATCCTGCAAGTGCCCCTGCAGTAGTAACTGAAATTCATGCTACAGTCCTCCACCTAAGCACACTAGAGACAAGAATTATTTATTCTTTGAGGTTTTAATACTACCCATAACTGTAATTTAAAGTAAGGCTACATGAGTCATTTTATGGGGAATTTCTGGTACTTTATTGTGTGGGGGGAGATGAAATCTTATCAGCTTGCATGAGAGTTTAGTGAAGAGATGAATGGGAAGTATAAACAATTTTTATTTAATTCTCTTACAACCTCAGGTATTCTGTGTTGGCCAAGGAAGCAGAAGATACAGCAATACAGTAGCCTAAGACATGCTGTGGCTCTCACAATTCCCAAGGTGGACTAGTACAAATATAGAGGCAACTGCCATTAACTATGGAAATGAGCTTCACAACCTCCTCATGACTTCCACTGGGACAAAGCTTCTGTATGTATGATGATGCTTTACTAAAAGATGAAACTGGAAGAAAGCATACAACTCAAACTTTCCCCTTTATAGATTTAACGGCATTATTTCTAGGCATTCATCAAGCAAGCTGTTTGATGGAAGCAGGATAATACTGGGGCCTAAATTACTATTTCAAATGGAAATAAGAAGAACACTTAGGAGCCTCATGGCAAACCAGTTTCTTTCATGTGTTGATACTGCAGACTTATATTTTCTTTACTCTCTTCATCATATGCCACCTAACATCTTTCAGGAGGATGTTCCAAAGATGACACATCGCAATAATGGATTGTAAGCAATATTTTGCACAGCTAATTTTGCTTTACTGAGGAACAAGCCAATGAGAGGCCTAAACACACTGCTGATTTTCAGGGACTTAAAAGTTGGGATATAAAGTGAGGAACTAGGAAATAGGAAGCACTGTGCTAATTTAATTTCTCAGCACATCTCACTTTTCACTAGGTAAAATCAGGGTATTTCCAGGAACCGTGCGCATAAAACCATCAGTGCTCCAACGTCCTCTTGCAGAGATGGCAAAGGGGCACAATGAGAGGTCAGCTGTGCTTTTGGAGGGCAACAGCTCCACACCAAAAGCTGTAAGTTTGCAACTTAATTGGATTAACTTTCATCTGTAGGTAACCTCCAGATTAATTTTATTTCTCATGTTAAACATATCTTATTTGAGTTTTAGCCCCGCTCATGATAGCATACTGTTAACTGATATCAAACCACCAAAACCAAACAGAAAAATAAAACAATTCTGAATAAGGGGCTGGGATAACCAGAGACGTAACAGTCATAGGTGCAAAATGAACAGTGAATGAATTTAGGTCAGAAATCAGAAGGAGGAGCAGCTTCCCACTAACTAAAGGAGCTTAATTTCACTTAATTATCAGAAAGAGATTGTAGGGCACTGCTATTGTAAATAAAGCTGGACAGGCCCACCTGGACCACTGGCTCTCATTCCCTGTGAGGATACTGCTGGAGTTGGTATTTCTTTGTACCACATTATGCGGTGCAGTTCTCTCTGAAATTACTGAAAGTTGTGCTTACATTTCTGAGGGCAGATCTGGGCAATTTGCCTTTAGCCTCACACCACTGAATACACTTCCCTTTCTCCCTCCCTGCCCACAACTTTAAGAATTACATTGGGAATATAAAACTTTATTTCAGATTTCCTTGGTTTAGATGGACCAAGCCAAGACGCTCCCTGCCCCTCTCAGACATCTATAGCAATTAACCCATTTTGGAGTAATTTCTTCTCCTATGGAAGAAACTAGCCAGTGACATTGATATGTATTTTCTGTCCACATTAATTCCATTTTGAAATCCAAACAAGAGTAAGACTTTGGTTGTTTCTGTATTATTCAGGCTACTGTGGGTCCTCAGAAGACAACTGAAGCAGTGAAATGAATTTGGAACATTGATTTTCCTCAAAAGCCTTCTAACAGAAAGCTTTACTGATCCTTCCACTAGAAATTGATCACCAGAGAGTTGCCATTAATTACTCCATGGGAACATTTGGCCAGACATACACAAAACACAAATCATGCATTAGGGATTTAGCTGGTTTAGAACTATGGCAGCTGGAGCTGGTTTTCTCACGTTGTGTCTTGTATCCATCATTTCAAATTCCTATGGCATTTCTGCTGACCAGGCTGTAGAGAGCAGCAAGTAGGACTCAAGAGTGAAACTGATGAAGGACAGGTCACAAACTGAATTTAAGTGAAGTAGAGAAATGGAACTTTGCCAAAACCATGAGCCTTTCCCTGCTACATTGCACCCTACCAGCCCAGAGGCTGTAGCATGTTTGAATTCACCATTAAACCCACATTGAAAAAGAAGCCACTATTTCATGGAGAAAATTAATTTGATAATTGAGAGAAAAAACAGGGTTTACATCATAGCTGATGCAAGCACAAGTAGAATCGGCTGCCAGTCCTCTTAGAATGAGGAGGCATATTGCAATAGGAATCATTTTCTCTAAAAAAATCTCAGAGAACATTATGAGCAAGTTGTCTCCAACATCTCAGATTTATAGCATGGCCTGGCTCAGAATCACTGCAATTTCAGAGCTTCCTCACAACAAAAACTGTTATTAAGGCCTGAATCTCCAGCCAAGGCTTTTATTCCTATAACAGTTTATTATCTCCCTCTCTTCTAGCCCTAGAAGGTCAACAGCACAATGGTCTCCCCATGTTGTATGTTAAAGCATGTGCAATAAGTTTAGAGCTACAGCACCCTCCTCCAGTAAAACACTTTCTGCACAAGCTGCTGGGGGCATGTGGGGTCTTCAGGTCACTACACTATATGATCTCATTTCACCTTGATCTCTTCTGACATTAAAAGAGATCAACAGGTAATAAAGGAAGACAATTGTGCCCTAACATGTCCATAGGTAAAATCAAGCATTTATGTGGATAAAGTGTGAAACAGTAATGTAACGAAGGTAGAAGAGAAAAAATCAGAGAATTTTCCATGTAAGCTGTGATGCACAAAAGAAATTAACAGCACTGTTTGCATAGACAGCTCTTCTAGAGAGTTACATTGGTTTTAAAATGAGTTAGTGATGGTGAAACAGCACATCTTGCAAATCCCACCGAAAAGGTAAGCAATTTTTCAGTTTATGGAATCCGTCTCTTTTTCCTTCAGAGAACAGAAACATTTTTCGAGGACTGAAAGGACTCAGATCCAAAGGAAGAACTGCACTCTGACACAAGTCTCCAAGCTGATTCTTCTGCCCAACTAGTCTGCACTTTATATATTGATATATGGAAGAAATCCCCTTGTAAGGAGAAGGAGATTAGAGGTTAATCTTTTCTTTAACAATAAAAATAAGAAGCCACTTCACAAACCATTTCAGTCTCATGGGTTAAATGGAACCAGCTGTACATGTGGCCATCATGCAAACAAAACACTGTCACCAAAAAGAAGCAATTTCTTTGTGGGTTAGAAAAGTGGGTAGGACACTACACTGCTGTCACAAAGGGACAGCTCAGTCATTTAGTCTGACCCACTGGATACTGTCAATAATTCAGTTTAACTCTTTCTCATCTATATTGAGATGGATCAGTGCTGTCTGGTTGAAGTACAAAATATAGGGAGAAAATTCTAAGCAGTGGTGTCTCCAGAATTTTTAACAGCTGCTGCCTGCTGCACTGATTGAACCCAATCATCTGAATTAAACCCTGTGAAATCCAGTATTTGCCCCAAGAAACACGTCTGGGATTACCCCATAGATTTCACATGCACAGGATACATGCAACTTCAAAAGACAACTCCCTGCTGACTGAAGGAGGAGCAGGTATTACAGGGATCTTAAGTCTCTGCAAGCAATATAGACATCATATCCTTTTCCTGTATTACTCTATAGACTCCAATAAATCTACAGAATTCAGTTTACCACAAGGCTACTGTTTTTCAGACCAACTGACCCAAATGACTGGTATCTATTTGCTGAGACAAGCTCCATAAAAATAAAAAGTAAAAAATCCACACTCTTCCTCCTCATCACCAAAAAGATGACATCTTGTTGCCAATCTGCCTGCCAGGAAGACATCTGGAAACAATATCAACACCACAATCTATAGGCATCCCTCCAAGGCATTAATCAGGTCATTAGAGTTCAATAGTGACAGCATCTTTAAGAACTGGAAAGGATAAAGCTGTGGTAATAAGGCACAGTGAAGATTGATCCCCAGGGCCTAGTTAGATCTTCTTTTCCTTTTTTCTTTAAAAAACATATAGCATTAGCATTTTTGTTCCCCAGTGTTTGGTTTAAATTTATCATTTTGGAGAATTTTGAAGTGCAAGCAAGGCCTCTCAGTTTGATGCACAAACTCATAATGGAAAATGTCTTCTGCCTCACTCCTGTCCTTAAAAGGGCACTGAAAAAGTCTGGACAGAATTAAATGGGTCATGACAATTATTTGAAGACTGGGAAAACCAGATTTAAAAATATAAGTATATACATATATGCATATTATAGCCAAAAACCATACAAAGTTCAGTTTAAGATGGTTACAGGGTTTCTTATCACACAGAGCAGTACCTTCAGAGGTAGCCAGCAGTAGCAGATGCTAAGTTATCTCAGAGACACACCAAACCCCAGGGGCTGGAAACTGAAGCTTTAGAAATCTAAATTTGAGAACTCCTTTCTTCTAAAGCATAAGGAAAGATAAAAAATCAGGAGGAAAAAATAGTAATAATTAAAAAAATAAAGTTTACATGTGATTTTGGTATTCTATCTTTCTTTCTCAAATTAAAAAAAAAAACCCTTGTGGCTTTCTGAGAGATCTGTTTTAACAACACCCGTTATTGAATATAAGATGAATGAAATGACACACACTTCTGAAAAGCAGCAGAGTAAAAGCAGAAGTCCAGCAAATCCCTTGAGATTAAAGAACCAAACAAGTCACAAATATTCAGATTTATCAGTTCAGTACAGATCCCCATTAAAAAATTATATAAATA
>WBMZ01002088.1:79960-93912 GCA_013400975.1 Atrichornis clamosus
ATATATATATATATATTTATCACTGCACTAGAAGTAAGCAGCTGTTCATCATCTTGGACAAAACTCCTTAGGGCCAGTGACAAAGCTTTCCTCAGTGTTTGCAGAGCAAGCTGGCATAATATAACTCCAAGTTAACTGTTGTACTACATAACTCCATAATACAAAAGGGAGCAGTCACTCCTTGTTCTGAGTTTAAGTTAACCAGAGCTGTTCAAAACAACAGCATCAAATTCTCATACTGAACCTAAACTCAGGTTCTGTTTTCACAAGTTGAGATTCAGTATTTGTGAGACAGTTCAAAACTTCTCATTTTTCTAGTAAGCTTTTTTTCCCCCCCAGAAGTATTTCTGTCTCCTACAAGCCTAGAAACTTTGCAGAGCAGTTTTCCTATAAACCACATTCATACTCTCTCATTTGAAGATGAAAGAGAGTTAATAACTGTCATCTGGAAGGGGCAAGGTACAGGGAATCCACATAATAAGTTTAAAGGATTATTTTTATCCTTATTTCTTTATTTTTTCAGGTTACAAGCTTCCAAAAGTACCTAATAGTAGCTTCATGTCTCATTTAACAGCACCTAAAAGTCTTCTTGATCAGCAGATAAAGTGGAATTGCTGTGGATAATAAGACATCAGAGTTAATGTAAAAACAGTTTTCAGAAGTTGAATATCTAATTTTGGAAGACATTATTATTTTGGCTTGCCACTTAACTAATTATGAAATTTTGAACTAATTAGTTCAGCTGGACCAACAGAACCAATACTAATTTGCAAGTACAGGGGAAGAAAAAAAAACAAAACCTTACAGTAGAGACTCACAGTGAATTAGGCTAAAAAATTCACCCCCAAAAAATTCTCCAATGTGCTCCAGAAATCTGTGTATGAAGCACACAGTTTAAAGCTAAGAACTTAAATATTTGATAATACCTAAACATTCTCATGGGTACACTTGCATTTCTAAGCAACTTTTTTGTTGGGTTTTTTTTTCCCCCAGTACAATAAGCTAAATCTAGGCTAAACCTGCATTATTGGTAATGCAAGTTTATTCACTCACAAGTTTTATTCAATGACCTCCTAAATTGATTTTAGTTAGAATAAGACAACTTTGCATTCATACATGAAAACAAAAGATTCAATTAGCTTACCTTTTTTTGGGCCTTAGAGAAGTCCTTTCAAACTCCTTCCCCTCTGATACTTTGTAAAGTGTTTTGAAACCTATTGATAAAAGTAGTAAGAACTATATATTTGACCATACCACTTGTGAAACATTCTAGAAGAGATCCTGCAAGTAATTCAAATTAAGGAATGTATTGTAAAGTTAAAAAAAATAATTGAATACAATGAATTAGAATGCTGTTGAAATTATTGACACCCAAATATCAGACAAGTGAAGTCTCACTGGAGTAGCTACATAAAGCTACCAGTCCAACTGTAAGTAGAAAATGGTATCTAGATAACAAGGGAAATCCTTCCAAAGCACTGGCAGTGAGAACAATACCACAGCTAAACACCTTCACAGAAGTCAAGGATCACAAAAGATCCTGACAGGCACTGAAATTTCATTTGGTATGAAATCACTAAAGAGACAGGATTAGTCAGATACAGGACTGTAAGAAGCCTTCTGTATCATGAAGTTCAGTTCTTCTCTGTGACAAGCAACTGTTTCACTTAACATCATTTCCCTTGCATGTATCACAATGAAGTGATGAGGCACAGGTTTTCACCACAGATGTTATTTCAGTCAGCTTCGATGAAGAAATTGCTCTGGACAATTTCGCTTTCATTTTTTTGCAGTATCTTTTGAAATATAGAACTCTACTTCATTATTGAGCTCATCATAGGATGGGGAACTCCTGCAACTAATCAGTAAAGTTATCACCCAGAGACAGCATATACATTTCCAACAGCTTTCTGGTCCAGGAATAGGAATGTATTAGGCTTGAATCCAAGAATTTCAACAACAAAGCACAGACACATAGCTAGATTTGAAGCAAGACTGGTCCAGCACTCACAAGTTTAGTAAAGGCTCAAACAGACAAAATCTGCAAATTTAGGTGTTTCTATTTACAGAATGCAAGGCAGCTGCTATAGCAGGGGACCAGATGTGCCTCACTAGTGAAAAAAAAAAACCAAACCAAACCACAAACTCTCCAATCCTGTGCTCAGGGCAAAGTGAAGACAGTACTACATTTATTCACCTATCTTGGTGTTATTGATTAATATTAACTTAAACTAGCTAAGCACCATTAATCAACAACATCTCTTTTGCGGATGTTGTTTCAATGCTGGATTGCACCTGCAAAAGCAGCCCTTGGAAGTGCATCTGTAGAGAGTAAACATCTGTACTGCTCCTTCAAACGCATACACATGCTTCATGAAATCAGGACAGTCTTCCAGTAATTGCACAGAAGTGAATATAAACACACTTCAGCTCTTGTAAACATGTCCAGAGAGACCTACCATATAACCACAGAGTATTCTCCTTCAGGCTTTTTTTCATGTCTGCAAAACTGCAAAAGCAAGGCTATCTTCTTGCTGGATGTTCTAAGTGCATAGGTTTTGAATTTTTTATATAATCTAGTCCAGGATTTCAGGAGTGCAAAGTTTTCATCACCACTGCTCATACTGTGTGTATGCAAAAGGTAGTAACATATCCAGCTCCATTTGCACCAGAAAAGTTTCATGCAAAGCTTGTGCCCCTCAGTTTTGAGAAATGGCTTCCACAGAGTATTACAATACTAGTAGCTGCTCTATACCAAGAACACTTGAGGATGTTTAGAAATACTCAGTATTAGCCCCTGTGGAAAAGAAAGGCTTGATATAATGTCAGTCATTTTTCTAGATCCATATACAGTTGTCCAGCAGAAAAGAAACTTCTAAGTACAGGGTACAATCCAAACAAGAGAAAGCTATAAAGGCTGCTTATTAGGTAACACAAAGAACACCACTGGTTTAAGGGTCACCAAACAGAACCAGTGTACAGTTATTTAATTTTAAGAAAGGGAACCACGTGAAGATGTGACAAAAAAGAAAGAGGATGCTAAAAAGGAGCAGTTCAAAAAGCAGGAAGCCTCAGGGAGAGTTAGAAGGGTATTGCAGGGCATAGGTCAGCTCTTAGAAAATTGATTGCTTAAGTAAGGACAGGGAAGCCCATAAAACATGGCAAGTAAAATGTAAGCAGGAAATTAAAGGGCTAAAAGACAGCCCAAAAATCGCCTGAAAACAAAGATCACTGTTCTAGTAAACAGCTCTTGAAATACATCAAGGACAGGAAGCCAGCTAGCAAAAGCAGTCCAGCTGCTAGATGACAAAGGTGTAAAACAGGCAGATGGGGATGATACAGTTGTAGCAGAGAAGCTCACTGAATTCTTTACATCAGCTTTTACTACTGAAAACTTTGGGGAGATTTCCACACCTGACGCATTCTCTGTTGCAAGTCTGGTAGAGGAGTCAGACCAATCTGAAGTAAAATCAGGAAATACCAGACCAAACAAGGAAGCTAGATGTTAATAAAGCACTGAGACAGAATGACTTTCACACAAGTTCTGAAAAAACTCAAATATGAATTTAAAAACCACTAGCCAAGGTGTGTAAGCCAGAGCTATAGAGAGTCTCTGCACCTGAGGACTCACAGATCCTGCCTGCGTAACTTCCAGCAGAAGGAAGGGCCATGTAGAGGAACCTGGAAACCACAATCTGGTCAGTCCAACTTCATTCACAGTAAGAGTACAAACATTAGAAAGAATAGGAAAGTAAAAGATAGTGCCTAGGAGACTTTTTAAGATGGAGAGGAAACTGCAGTGCAATTCCTGGGATCAGTGCTGGAACTGGTGTTACTCAGCATGTTTATCAACGACAAAATGGAATAATTAGGAAAAAAGTTGGCAGGGAGGCTTTAGGGTAGTAATTCCTCAAGGCAATATCAATTCTAACTATTCCTACCCAGAAGCTGGAGCCATCTTTGACAGTTCTCTGAAGCACTTTGTTCAGTGGTCAACAGCAGTCAAAAAAAGCCAGCAACATCATAGGAATCCTTGGAAAGAGAAAAAAATAAGGCATTTCTGCCACTTCTCACA
The DNA here is from genome assembly GCA_013400975.1 of Atrichornis clamosus. Classification (NCBI taxonomy): domain Eukaryota; kingdom Metazoa; phylum Chordata; class Aves; order Passeriformes; family Menuridae; genus Atrichornis; species Atrichornis clamosus. The sequence continues at coordinate 84,036 of WBMZ01002088.1, forward strand.
GCCTGAGTGCTCCCACAACTCCAGTACTGTGACCTGCTCTCCGCACACCAAGGGAGGACATGATCAGGGTGTAGAAAAGGGCAACCACATGAAAATGGACCAGATGCTCTACATGGAGATACTAAAAAGGCTGGGAGTCCTCAGTTTGGAGAGAAGGCATATATGGTGGCTATGACCAGTTGTTTGCCCAATCCTGCAAAACCAGAACAAGGCAGTACTCGCTGGAATTAGCAACCAATTCATTTAAATAGAAAGGACCTGCTTACCCAGCAGGTTACAAGCGTCTGGAACTTGCTGTCACGCAAGACTCTGAAGGCAAAGGATGTTCATGGGTTCAAAAAGGGATTAAACAAACTCTGGACAAGAGGTCCATAAATAGACACTTAAAGGACTAAACAGGTACATATCCTCTAATATCCTTAACACGAGAGCTGTGGAAGCTTGAGAGGTATGGAGAGAAGTGGATGTCAAGAAACAGCTGTTGAAGGTTCTCCTGTTAACTTCTCTGACACAATACTGGGCTAACTGGAACACTGAGGCAGTTCTAACGTTGTTCATTTTTTAGGTAGACTTAGCATTCTCACACATCATACCACTTCCTGAGGATAAGCAGTGACCTCAACAAAGGAGCAAGGTGATAGAAAGCAAACATATTCATTACCCCTCATGACAGGGGTGAGAAAAGGACAGATACAAATAGCAAAGAATAGGAAATAAAACAATTTAGACCAGTCAACAAGTGCCAGAACTTTTCTTATAACACCCTTCTTCCTGAAAGCACCTTTAACATCTCTATACACAGTACAGACATCCATAAGTAATTATTTTACCCACACAATTTAATTTTTAATTCATCAAAGTTTCATTGTAGAAGCATTTTTTAAATTGACACCATCTTTGAAGACAGTAAGTTTTTTATATCTCTAAAAAATGCAATCAGCAAGGCTGTATTTCCTGTCTTGTAAGTGAAATATAAGCTTGGACAAAAGAATAAAAACCTCACAAGAAATGCAATTACAGCAAGTTTCAAGACAATAAATCCTTTGTTTTGAGGTTCAGTTTAGTTCATTATCTTGTTACTTTTACAGCTTTAAAAATATATTTCTGTTTGGTTCTTGGGGGAAAAAATTCTGTGCTACACAGATAAAAAACTAACAAAGTTTGACAAAGTCCTCTTATTCCTGCCCTTGACACAGTCCGTCTCAAAACCTTACACTTATAATAAAACCGGCTAGAAAGGCACTAGCACTGGAAAGCTATATAGTGAATTCTGTTCACCAGAGAAAACATGACAGGCATGAATAGACATGAAATATCACACATTTTTCAACTTTTCCTTAAATTAGCAAGAAGCAGGATTGTTACTACAGTTCCCTATTCCAAAATCAATGACCATCCATTGCTAATATAATATATGGGTACCTGTCACCCACACGGGATCCTGCGCAGTACTCATGAACTGAGGAACCATCACAGAAAGTTCAAAAAACATTCCCTCAGCTGTCAAGTGAAGTACAATATAATAAAAAATCAATATAACACCGAGTACTAAAACTTATTCACACATTTATGTTCACTTTCACTCTCTGAGACAAAGCAAAAAGTAAAAAGTGGTAAAAAGCATTTGCAGTTAGGGGATCCTATATTAAGTTTAAGGTCAGTATTACACATGTGGAGAATGGAAAAAGGTCCACACTATTTTACCTGGAGAACTATTTGACCATCTCTGACTGCGTTTGCTGGTGAGATGCCATGCAATTCCTTAACTTCTGTAACCTCATTTTCTGGCTGTCACTGTGGTCCAGTCAAGCATTAAGGCCCCACTTCTACTCAGGATAACCTGGACCACCTCAACATCCACAGCTATAGCTTGGAAATAGAAGAAATAGAAAGAAATAGAATTGAGCCTCTTGTCAGGTAAGAACTAAATAGATTGAATGAGAACTAAAGACTTTATTAGCCATCTGAGTTGAACTTGATAAAGGCACAATTTCAGGTAAAATGAAGGAGCAATACTACTGCTGAGTTTAGAAGCATTTGAAGAAAACCCACATCAAAATGCTTTTTACTCTGCATGAGATGTGCTTAATTAATCAATAAGTACCCATGTTCAGACTGACTTTAGGTTGTAACCTGAGAAAAATTCCCCATCGGTTGCAATAAAACCTGGGTCCCACAGGCCGGGGCTGAGGGGAAATGGCGGGAAGTGCTCTGGAGCCGGCCCGGCGGGAGGTCGGGTCTGCACAGCACAGCCCCTGACTCCTCTCCCGCCCCTCACCGAGAGGGGATGCCCTCCTGGATACCGCCTGCCATCCCACAGACACACCTCTAGGCACATCCCTGAGCAGGGCTGAGGGAGCACAGAATGCAAATCCCGCCCCTCCCTTGGGAATGCTGGAGCTCAAGGCTTCACAAACCCGCCGTCTCTTCCATTCAAATGTGCTCGCTCTACTCTGAAGCGCAGACATCTTCACAGCAATATGAAAAACTGCTGTACTGCAAAGGAACAGGAAAATGAGTAGGAAGAAGAAAGGGAAATGTAGGAGAAAATGAAACAAACCTCCTTTCACCACTCCCCTGTCTGTGAGAAAGAGGCACCCAGACATGCACAGACTCACAAGCCAAGATCTCCTCCTAAAAAACCTGCACAATACGTGCTCAGATATTTGCCTGCCTCTTACATAGAGTTCAGTCAGCACTAAATGCCTCCAGCTGGTTTCAAGTTACAGCCAGCGGAAGTAGTACCATAAAATTCCTCACAGCCACCCAAACTATTACTCTCGCATTTTCTTCCATGTGGGGTCATCACACCCCCTCTGGAAAGCTTAGAGGTATGATCCACTGCAGGCCTCTTCAGAGAGAGCCTGACAATGGTGTATTATGAGGCTTGTTGTAACATCCTTTCAATATTCTTAAGGTCCAGTGGTTTATAGAAGAGGGTCTTTTGTGTCTCCTGTCAGTTCCAGGAAGCTCCTGTCACTGGCATGGAGACTGCATATGGAAAAGAGCTGCTAAATAGACCAGTCAAAAGAATATAGGCCCAGTTTTGCTCCCACATCACTGAAAACCATGAATGCTGCAACTCTGTTGAGGTCAGAGGAACTGCACTGCTGTGATGTTGGGGGTGAGACACCAGCTGTTATTTCAAAGCCAGGGCTCCCTCTGCGATGTCCTCTCAGGCTCTGCCCAAGATACACCCCCGAGGCCACCACAGCCACAATGTCAGCTCTCAAACAGCAGCAGCATGTGTACAGGCAGGTCCCACCTATCTAACCCACAACAGCTCTGGTGCAAACTTACCCTGCGCAGAATAGAAAAAGTTCCTCACCTCCAAAACCAGGCTGGACTTGACCTAGTGATGAGTCAGTAACGCTTTCAGACATGAAGCACTGACTGTCCTCTTCTACCACCAAAGGAAATGAAAGCTTATGATCCTAAAAGATCTGAGGTAAATAACCTGAGTAAAGCAGGCTATTCTGGACAAATTTATCTTTCCTGTATATTTTAAACACAGCCTGCTTATTGCTTCTGGTTTGTAACTTTCCTTTCGACAGCGTAAGAACAGACAGAGAGTGGTTCTCTAACCTAGACTTTGTGAGTGTTTCTTAAAGAACATGCCCTTGTACTTTATTTTTTTACCCAGTCAGACTGTTAATCCTTGTTTAGGAGAGATGGTCAGTGTTTTGGCTCTGGTTCTTTTTTTGGCTGTTTTTTAAAATTTTTTTTAATTACACTGATTACAAATACTTGAGACCAAATATGTTAATTAAAAAACCCTTTACTTCATTATGTAACAAACTGCTTACACCATTATAAAGAATTAATGGAATTATATATTTATTCCATCAAGAGACAAGCAACTTCATAGCAGTTAACACTGCTGAAAATATGAGTAGGTTACTACATACATTTTATAAGGGGGTATTAAAGCAGACATCCTTGTTACTATTGGCACTGCACATTCACATAGTAAACAAAATTGTGACTGTTCATATTAGTAGATATGGAAAATCTCACATCCCTGTGTCACCTTGTTTGCCTATTGTTTTGCACTATATGTACTCATCAGTTTATAGAATTTAGAGAAAGAAGCATCACCTTGAAATAAAATGTCCTGATCGGAACAAAGATTTGGGAGCTCTAGTTCCTCTGGCCCATGCTGCCTGCAAAACATAGCTCTTACAGGCCTCTGCAAAAAACAGGAAGCTTGCAGTACTTCCAGGCAGATAAGAAAAGCTGACTTACAAAACAGGGATCCTTTCATTATTTAGAACATCTCAGTGCCTGCACCATACTGGGTACCACTGTGTCTCTCCAGCCACTCAAATCCTCTTTGTAACAGTATTTGCAACTCAGTCCTTGGTCTCCCCATTACTCACTCATCTTTTAACATTTTGCAGAGGTTAACAATCAAGATAGTGATTTTTGCTACTTAGCAGTGGTTCCCACTGAAAGCTGGATTACACTGGTTTAAACAGTATATGAAAGGTCTCCGGATGAAATTACAGGCTTGGTGATCAGATTATCCTTCACTACACAATTCCAGTATCCTTTTGGGCACATTTTTCTGTTCAGATATCATCCTGCCACTCTGCAAATGCCTCAGATCACAGGACTGTTGAAGAGTTACAGAAAAAAGCAGTAAAAAGACAACTCAGAATAATGATCTTCTGCTGTGCAATAATTAGAAATAAACTCCAGTGGGTGTGTAAAACAGCACATGCCATCACTCATTCTCCTCAGACAGGATGTCTGTGGACTCTCAGCAATTTATCACATTTCACAAGAAGCAGCAGCAAGTGATGCTTGGCAAGTCACAGGTTACATCTTCTACTTTCACACAGAATGTGTCGTCTGTGTTAATCCTTTTGTAATGAAGAAAATAATTGAAAACATCCCTCTGTGACAATTCTGTATCCTGTGGCACATCAGCTGCATCACAAACCTTAAAAATTCCTTCGGTATTGAGGAACCTCAGCATACAAAACAGCACTTCAGTCTCAAGAATTAATATGCCGTCAGGTGGCTGTGTTTTTGGCAAGTGAGTGAATTTAATCCAATTACAGCAAAGGTGATGAGGTCAAGCTGACTTTTAATAAAGAATCACCAGAACGACTATCCTCAAAACAGAAGACATGGCAGCTTGCTAGATTTCTTCAGAGAGCTGACACGCTGTAGTGAAGTTTAGCAATGCTCAGACTTGTTATAGCAAAGGTAAGTGCCAAGAAACTGCTTAGTGCCAGCAAACAGAAGAGGAAAGGGATTCAGCAAGAACACACTTTGTAAAGCACACTGTAATCCTAAGTACTTAATTGCCTTTGGCAAGAGCTGCATCCCATTGCTCTCTCAGAAGTCGTTTTATCTGCAACTTGATGCTCACAGCTACAGGGATGAATGGAGTGGGGGAGGAGAAGGAACTGGGGCAACCAGTGAGAGAACTACAGTTACCAGTCTGTCTGATGAACTACCAAAGCAAAATATAAAAAATACTGGTATGTGCAAGGCCTGATCTCCACCTCCAATGACTCTGGAGAGCTCTCATAGATGCAAATGAAACTAACTCTCATCCAGGCCTTTTAAATCACTTATAGAGCATGGAAATTTGTTGTAGAGTTACACACCTGTAATTATACTTTAATATTTATGTAGGACAGGCCTCACTTCTAGACATTCTCACTGAACCCATAGAGGTCAGTGTAAATCCGAAGGTATAGCTAAAGTTTGTTTCTTTCCCCTGTTAATAATGCATCATTCACAAATATTTTACAATATGTTAACCTCAACTCATTGTTCCCACAAAAATGGAAGACTCGAAAGTAAATAATGCACCAAGCCTCTTTAATTAAATAAGGAGTTTGGGAGAGGAGTTTCTGCAGACCCTTTTAAATCTTAAAGCCTGCCAACTGGATGAACAAAAGGTAGATTAGGCTCACATGATAAATCCCAGCAAACCTGAAAAGCCTTTGTTAATAAGTCACTAAGGGAATTTTTCTTTTTCCCCTAGAATTTCTGTTCACCAGAAGTGTGAGTTAGGATTATTCGAGCAGGTTTGGTTTCCAGCAGCATTAAATGGGTATATGCCTCATGGAGCTCTAATCTCCTCATTTCTATAGAGCTCAATTCTCCTTTCATTCCTACTAAAGCAGAACCAGTTATTCCTAGCTTTTATAGAGGGAGCAGCTGCTGAAACTTCAGAGGCAAAGAAAGTTTATGAAATTAGTCAAGATTCCCATGAAAACTAAGCTGGAATTGTATATCAGCTTTAATAGTAGCAACAACAGGAATATAAATGAATTTCCATTTCGTTTTAGCATTTCTTTCATGTAGCAGGTTGCTAATGAGTCTTTTAAGTTTCCATTCATAAGTTAGTGTTCAGCAGCTTGTTCACAGAGCCAAATGACACGTTAGTCTGGCAATTAGTTTACTCTTCTGTCTGTAGAGAGGCTTCATGAAAACATTATTAGAGACAGACCTTGCTGTAGCACAGTCAATAGACCCTGTACAATTGCACAGAAAAGACACAGATTTTAGCAAAACCCATACTGCAATCATAGACAACACAGATGACATTTAAAGCTGTGCTAAATTTAAAAAAACCCTCCAGAGTCCATCCTACCTGGATCCATCTGGCTTCACTAATTAATCCTTTTCAGCACTACAGATTAATCATATCTTCTTCTGCATGTAGTGCTGAAATCCAAATAACATATGCAGCCCTAATGTACATCACGGAAGCATTTCCATCAGTGAGGGGGATGAAGGCAGCTGTACAAATCTTGCTAAGATTGTGTTTGGTATAGTGGATGTCACTGAAAAAGTTTAAAAACTCTACTGCAACAGGTGCAGCAACATCTTTCTAGGGCCATGAGAGAGAGGACTCCTACCTTCCATGGGAAGTTAAAAAGAGTAATTTAGCATCAAAGAGAGAAAAGTGTATTAATCAGCCAAGGGAAGAAAAAAATTACCTTCATTCCCCCTAACTCATACCTGTGGAACAGTTTGGAAAAGCTATTGAGTACAGCTCTAAACACAGGGAAAACAAACAACCGCAGGAACAAGTTTTATTATGAACTTGACAAGTTTATGAATGAGAGGAGATGAGTCTCTCTGCAAAACCAGGATCACTTCCAGCCCATGCTCAGACCTGAACTCACACTACCTAGAAGAGTCACAGACTGTGGCTACCATTTCTCCAGAGTCTAAGCAGAAACTTCAGTCATCTCCTTACATGTCTCTCAAATAGAGCTTCTGAGCACATTTTCTGGATTTAGACATCCACAACTTTAAGGCACAGCATTTGGAGCAGTTCTGAACTCTATTTACATCTGCATTTTGTTTTAGGAGGTTTCTGAAAGTAATTTGTAGCTGTTGGTTTATAGTGTTTCTAAATACAGTGTATTTGGCCTGCGTTAGGATATTGGTATGGATTTTGATTGACTGTAAAAATCAGATCATCGCCCAGAGGAAGTCCTAATGAACTTAAAAGAGGAGCCAGGGAGAACACAAAACAGACGAAAAACTGGTGAAAAATTATGCATCTCTTACATTTAACTTAAGCCAAAGACAATACGTCATCCCAGTTTATTTCAGACTTTATAAATTCCTTTTCAGCATTATACAAGCAAACCAACAGAACTTCACTAACTTATTTCCTTCACCCTCTTTTGCACCATGCAGCAAGGCAACTAAAGCTAGGGAGAGATGCTTACAACAGCAAAGTATCTGATTTATAACTTTCTTTGCAGCAGACCTTTTAAGACTTCCCTACAAGACCAATAAAAATTGGGTCAGTGATATTAACTGGTGTGAGCCTCCCATGTTTATATAAAATTCTAGCTGCGATGTTTATTAAACCAGGCATTTTCTTTCTACTCATGTCTGTCTAAAAAGGTTAAATGCCATGAATATATCACACACCAGCACAGGACATGCTACTTATCATTCTAGTGGCTGCTCCTCTGATAGCAAACATTCTCCTACTACAACCAACAAAGTCACTCCTGTTACCTTTGGAGTTAAAACACTTGTCCTGCAGCATTAGAATGCAAAATGTTAAGGATGGGTGTTACATTAGTATATTATGAAAATATGTTATCATGAGCACTTTGTTACAAACTGCAGTGCACACACTGACCAACTTCAGAAGAATAGTATCCTTTGAGGAAACAGAAAATACTGTGGATATGTGCCAGGTGAAAATTAACTATTTAGCTATTAGTAAATATAATTTTGGTTTAAAAGCAGAGTGCTCCTAAAATGCACTATTTTTCTCCTTATTTCCAGGAACATCTCAGCAAATACAAAGTTGCACAGGAAGACACATATCATATTTTGCAAGTCATTAACAAAATAAAATAAAGATATGTGCAGGAAGTAAGGGGAGGGAGACAGTAGTTCTCTTAGGGATTTAAAATATGAAAGAAATTACTATTTCTCTTACAGCTTCACTGACAGAAATGGCATTTCCAGCACTCCACAAATAGGTACCATAATTTTGGAGAGCCTTAGTGGGGAACACAACTTCTGGATGTCATGTAACTCCACACTCACCCCCTCAATGCTTGAAAACCCCATAGAAGTTGGGTGTGTGGAATCAGGTATCTGCACTTATCCTCTCAGCCATTCCCTTTGTAGGAAGTATAATGTAGCCTTCAAAACACTTTTGATTCCACTTCCTGACTCTAGGAGAAGTATTCCCGTGGCTTTACTCTGCAGAAGACAAGACTAGGGGAAAAAAGTATCTTTTAACTGTAAGAGGAGGGAAGGGTTCTCAGTCCTTTCATCCCCGGTCTCCAGCCCCGGCTAGTCTGCCATGCCACTCCCTTCCAGCCTGAGTGCAGGGAGCAGTGCCAGGCCAGAGTCCAGATGTGCACACACAGGAAAGAGGATTAAAAGGCAAAGAATCCCCAAAAGCATATTGCTCCAGAGCATGAAGGCAGCATACAGAGAAGTGATTTCCCCGCCTCTGCCAAGTTAATGATTTTAAACATTCATCTCTTTCCCCCATCCTCATGCACTATGTTTAAGTGGTGTCACCAGGATTTATCCTTCTCTGAGACGCTAAGTGTGTTGTGCAACATGATACAAATTACTTTGAGAACGGCAGAAGTTAAAAAAAACCCCAACACATACATTTTGTCTTAAACATTAAAGATGTAGATGTGTACTGAAGGAACATTACCTCCACATATGCACCTCTATATTTGAAAGGCTCAGGAGTCCAAGGGAGAGCCAGAGAGATTATCCTTACAGCCGAGCCTATAAATGCTTGATCTTAAAAATCCTTTGCTACCTGCCAGCAGAGAACAATAAAACTATAACAAATCATACATAAAAGATGACAAGTACTTACTACCACGTTTGCTTGCTCTCAGATGAATGCACTCCGGGAGGGGAGCCGTAGGTGAGCCCTCCTCCGTGCTGCAGCCCAGCTGACGCTCTCGCAGGGTAAGGGACGGGAGCTGGGCTGAGACACCCGCAGGAATCCCGCGGCTCCGGTGCTCCAAGCCCGGCATGTGCCCGCAGCCCGCGCCGCTGGGCTGGCTCGCTGCTGCGCCGCTACCTCGTCCCTCCGGAGAAGCAGGTTTCCCTCCTTCTCCTCCTCCTTCTCCGCCTACTTCACCTCCCCCCGCGGAGGATGCCCCGGTACCCCTCACCCGTGCCCGCCCACGGGCTTCCCTGCGCGTCCCGGGGCGCAGCCGACAGGGAGAGCCCAGCGGCTCCGGGTAGCGCTGCCGGAGCCACCCGGCTCCGAGCTGCCCAGCCCCGGACCGGCGGCTCCGGCCGCAGCCCACCTGCCGCTCGGCTTGGCTGGGCTGGGCTGGGTTCGGCTGCCCCGCGCACGCCGGGAGCGCGGGAAGCGCGGAGCCCGCGGGGG
>WBMZ01002089.1:0-36614 GCA_013400975.1 Atrichornis clamosus
CCCACTCCTGCCTTAAGACCTTGGGAGCGGCGGCCCGGCACAAACGCGGGCGGGCGGCGGGCGGCTGCTTTTCGCCGAGCAGCGCGTCGGGCGGCGCCCAGGGTCCTGCCCGCCTCGCCGTCTTCCCCGCCGCACACATGAAGCTCATAGTGCCCAAGCAACACTGTGAGTAACGCCGGGCCGGTGGCCTGGCGGGGGCGTCCGGGGCGCTCTGGAGCGTGGGAAGGCTGCGGGCTTAGTATGTATGTGCTTTCCCAAACGTTGTTAGAATTAAGAAAAAAGTAAAGCTGGGAACCCCAGTTATTCTAACTGGCAGGGAAAAATATGTTGCAAACGTTAAATTTGTAATATGCTTCTCATGAGCATCTCCCGTGGCATTTGGTTAATTGGTTTGGGAGGTGTTAGTGGACTGGCTGTGTTTCAGGTTTGGTTTTCAGGCTGTGAGATTCAAACATCCATATTTGTTAATTCTGCATGGTTTATTGATTAGTGGTCCATCTTCTAGGTGTGGAGGTATTGAATAATTCCATGGTAAACTCTGCAAGTAAAACAATCCAGGGGAATTTTTCACTCTTACTTTGCTGGCCCTTCAAATAAAGCCCACAAATGTTTAGTTCTTTGTTACAAGTTCAGCATGTTCCAAAAGGGTAATCAGGGATAGTCAGGATCACAGCTGCCTACTGCCAAAATTTAAAGATGTTTCTACTCAGTAGGAAGTAGTGTGCATTCAGCTACTCTGGTTTTGTTTGGTTTTTGGTGTCTTTTTTTTCTTTGTTTGAAGTGAATATTTAAGAAAATTTTCTGGTTGAGCAGAACAAAATATTCAGAAACAGCCTTGAAGAGTTGTAGCTTTCGCAGTACTGTGTATTAGCTGGTTCCTTTTCTGGCTTTTTCAATGCTTTTGCTGAGCTACTCATACCACTTTCCCTTAGAATGTTCTCTGATTGATTAATCATTTAGTGCTTACAGTACCTGTTAATAGTTAATTTAGTCCTCTATCAAATTTAACTTACCAATGACCAAATCATTATCTGTCACAAACTGGTTTTGTAGTCTTTGTGCTGCTTCACATTTTTCTTCATGAACAAAACCTGCAGAACTTGGACCTAGCTTACATTTTGATTTGGTGTAACTAAGAGCCAGCACTTGCATATCAAAATCTCCATAATAGTAAAAAGTATTTTGAAGCAAAAAATAAAGCTTTTAGGAACTCGTGTAATCACTTGATTAAGAATGAATGAAGAATTTGGAATTTCCATCCTATCTTGAGGGGAAAGAGAGCCCATGAGAGTAAAAAGCATAGGTGACTGACCATATTGCCCAAGATGTATGAAAACTAAACCTCAGTTGTGGGCTTTTAGTGAAATTAGGCTTTAATGAAAAGAGCAGGTGAGGAAAGTGCTTGTAGAACTATTTTGTGGGCAATTTCTCTGCTGATTATAATACATGAATGCCTGCTGATATACTTTTTAATATATATGGTTTATTTTGTACAAAAATAAGTTTGAAATTTAGTATTAGTCGTGCAGGAAATAATAATGATAGCACATTGTCACCAGCTTAAAAAATTCATTCAATTATTACTCAAATTGTCCTGGTGTACTGCATATCTTTTCACTGCATCCTCCTCTAGTGAGTATTACACAGCACCATTTTACTGGTTTGTTGGGTGCTTTTAAGCCTGGCCTTTGCAGATGTTTGTTCTGTTCATAAGGACACATTGCAAAATGAAGTGCAGTTGCCACATGGCATGTGAGACCAGTATTGATTGCGGGGTTTGCTTTGTGTGGTGAAGAAGATAATGAGATAATTGGCATTTCCCAATATTTCAACAAATGAAACCCATCTTTCTGCAGCAATTATTCCTTTAAGCCCTTGCTTATATGTCTTCTTGATTGTTTTTACTTTCTGACAAAGTGAGGTAGAATTCTATATTTACAAGTCTTTTTTCCCCTCTGGGAAGGGAAGATTCCTTGTGAAATCAGTGTGTTTTGCTGAGAAGTCTGCAGTGAGAGGACTTGCCTAGTGCAAGTGCTCAACTTCTGCTGAGAATCTTATCTGCTTTCTTTTTTCCTTTGTTTAGTTAGATGAGTTGTTGAGGATATTAGGATTGTGCCAATTTTCTTGTTCTTTAGAAATCAGTTTGTGGTAATATACTGCATTTGTGTGGATGGTCACACCTGTTTAACAAACAGCTCCCTGCTTTTGGGTTTAAAGTTTTTTTGGGGTTAGTTGTGCCTTTTGTATTTGTTTGCTTGGTTTGTTGTTTTTTTTTTTTCTGGTGAGGAGGAAGACATTCAGTGAGCCCTTGCTGCTGAAAATTAACTGGAAGGCTTCACCTGATATGTGTGCATGATTTAGCTCTAGCTTTTTAAGGTCCGAAGAAATTTCCATTACTAAACAGATATAATTAATTTTTTGAGCTGCATATTCTATTTTTGTTCAAACAGAGAAAATGCTTCCATTTTGTGTGGTTTTATAACTGTGTAAAACAGGAAGAAGTAATTGAAAAATACCTGTAAGCTATTACATCTTTCTTTTTTTAATAAAAATCAGCTTTCAGAAGCTGTAAGAATACTCTGCTATCTTATATGTGTCTCTTGTTTTGATTTTTTTTTTCTGTTACTGTTTTTGGCTCTTTTACCTCTTCTGGACCCAATTAAAACAGGAAGTTCTTAGATCATCAAAGTGTCAAGCAATGCAAATGAAATGTAAATGAAGTAATAGGATTTCAACATATGTGTGTTCAGAAAGAAAAGCAGCTGAATCCAAGATATTTAATCTGAGATACTTATGACTAAGCTATCAGAGTATTGATACCACCACTCAAATTATTGATTAAAAAATTGGAATACTGTCCTTGTCTTTGGGGAAATACAGGTCTCATAAGAGAGATATATAAGATGAAATGGTTTTGGCAAAAGAAGAAACTGCTGCAAATTGGTCAGGAATAAATCTAGGGCTCAGGTAGAGAGAAGTTGTAACCTGCAGGATTCAGGCACAACCGCTTTCTAAATGCTGAAGAGCAAAAAGTTTTAGCTAACCTTATGTGATGGTTGTTTAAATATATGAAAAGGATTATTCTTGGTTATCTTTAATGGGGGCAAATGTTACTTGATGACCCAGGAGTTCCCTTTCATTCTTGCTTCCCCTGAGCTTCTGTCTGTGAGGAGAATGTTGTGATTTGGTGTATACTTTCCGCATGCTCTCCTTATATGGTATGTTAAGCATAAGATTTTTAAAAATCCAAGGTGTTGAAATCTGAATATAATAACACCTTGTGGGAATAGCTTTATACTCTTCAGAGTTTATGCAGAAATTAGGTAATATGCATCATGGAATTTCTTGTGAGTGAACCTTTGCCCCAGATACACAGCTGTTGGTGTGCATCAGGTTACCTACTTATGCAATGCAGTAGATACCTTCTGTTTGCATTGTCACATGCTTCTGCAGCTAAATTTTGGACTAATACAGATTTTTATCTCAAGATAACAAATCAGTTGACACAGTTTATTAACATAAAGTGAGTTAATTTTCTGAAGAAGATAAGTAGAGTCTTTGATTCATATGCGACTTTGAAGAACACGTGATTAATCTTGTTGCTTTCTGTATCAGCCATATGGAACCTAGAACTAGATTTTAGTCTTACTTTTTATGACTTACTGCTGTGTAGCAATACAGTAGAATAGTTCTGTTTTCGCCACAATAATAGATTCAATAGATCCAATAGGGATGTTGCATACCTACTTCTGAAAAGAGAGAAATCAGGTCATAAGCCTTATCAGACAATTTTAGTTAAGAAGTACATTTTTTTACTCTGTGAGAACGTTTCTGCAACATGCAGTGTCTTTATTGCTCATAGTAAATCACACAGTTTTGGGTAACTGTGATCAGCCTAAGATGTGGGTGTGATGGATTTTAGTTTCCCCTCCTTGCTTTCCTGGCTTTTCATAATTTGAGAAACTGGACACTTATTCAAGTTATCAATGAAATGCTGGACTTCCAGTTTAAAACAAATTCACAAAAAAACCAAACACACCCCTCCTCCCTACCCCCCCTCCAAAAAAACCCCAAGCCCAAAAAAATCCCACCTGCACAATTTTCTCCCCATTTTCCCACAAGTCCATGGAGACCTTATCTACACAAATACCTTCCTTTCCTGGTTGTAGTACTGGGGGGGCTCTAATAATTTGGTGGCCTCTGAATCGTCTTTCTGTGTACATGGAGGCAGCAAAACCCAGGAACACCTTGCAGTCTGTGCACATTTCCATTAGAACCACATTCAGTGGTGCCGGGAATGTTGAAGTGTATAGGTACCAGCTGAGATGAATTATAGAAAGATACAGAAAAGAACTGATCGTGCCTTGGTTGTGCTTTTTGATTTGGAACATACTGATAGTAACAAGAGATACAATGAATAAATTTTAAAGTAATCACTGGAATACATAAGTGTTTCTACTGTCACTCCAGTTGTAGAGAAGTTATGTGAATTTCAGTGTGACTTGTTAGAAACTTTGAGACTTGTTTTTGTCCTAATTAATCAACTAGTCAAGATTATTGTTGTCTTTATTGCAAGTGATTCTAGCAGAGAGCTGGTGTTAGAAGCTAAGAAGAAAACTAAGCTGTTATTCTGTATAACTGAAATACCTGTTTTTGTTGACTGATCTTGGGATCTTTATTTCTGCTGAAGCAAACTGCTGGTGTTCTAAAAGCAAAGTTCCTTTCTTTCTGCAGTAGTCTGTTTGGCTCACAACAAAATGAAAGGAACTTAGATTCACAGAGAGAATTATTTCTGCTTACTTTATAAATGCGAGCATTATGTGTAGCTATCCCAAGAACTTTGTCAACTTGAAATAACTTCATAGTTGTTTTCTGCAGTACTTATTCTTTGTGAATTATTTGGTTATAACTCCTCAAAATGTTGAGATATAAAATTAAATGTCTTGGGAGTAATTTATGAATAACTCTCAGCTGTTAGTACTTAACACTTTTATTGCTGGGCTTGTGTTTTGTAGGAGGATGGAATGCTTCTTGCCTCTCTTAAAGATAAAATCTGCACTATAGCTTTAAAGCAAATGTTGGTACAGGTGGGTTTTATGCCCTTAATATTGGAAATTAGCTTACACTTAGCTACAGGCTGGTTCTCTATTGCATAGTCCAACCATGCTGCTTTTAAAATTAAACTTCCTGCTTGCCTAGTTAAGATATATCTGAGGAGGAGACTTACTGTTCTAGTGGGACAGGTAATTAAAGTTCTCAGTACCTTAAATAAAGATTTGTGTAAATCACTAATGAGATTGGTGTCCTGAACTCCACTGTGTTGGAATGTTGTGCAGTGTGGAACAGACAGCTTTTGCATAAATATTTACCTTGTACTTTCAAAAGTGCTTGAGTTACAGGTTAGTCTTTGACAACGTATTTTTCTTCTTTAAAATAAAGCCGGTTTTAAATAACAACATTTGAATTTTTCCCATTTCAGGGAACTCTCCTGTATCCGCATAGGATAATGTATCTTCCCAAACCTCAAATTAGACTTTATTTCACTGGTTTTGTGCAGCTTGTACAGCATGGAAAAAAAATTAGACCTTACAATACATAACAGCTACTTCATTGGAGTTTATGCATTATGCCTGCCTTGTCCATGGGGAACAGGGAGAAACTGATGATTCAATGACTTGGCATACAGCAGTGGAGTGAAATAACTGTTTTAAGTGTCTGACATTTAAGGATTGGTTTGGGCAGGGAGGGTGTATTAAAAATTGTGACATTTAGACTGTCAAATTATTTAGCCAGATGATGCTGAGACACTTCTGGTAAGAAAAAAAGACTCTCAGCTTCTTTCAGCCTTAAGCTGAGTAACTTAATAGTGCTCTGTGATCACGTGAGGAAGGACAGTGTGATCAGTACCTCCTATGCTTATTAAAGTCTTCACCCCAAGTTATTTTTAGGTTCACTGGCAGAAAAATCAGCTATGCATATGGTATTCATGGTTTCCAGTTTGTATCAACACTAAGCTGAGATGCCCTAGTTGGTAGAATCACATTTCTAGCAAGTCCGCCTGATTCTCCCTAAAAAGCAGGGAGGTGACTGTGTGACTGCTATATTAGAAGTGTGTCTTAGATGTTAGCCATATACTCAGTACTTCTAATTTAATTTTTCTAAGAAACATTGCTAGCTTCCTCCATCTGCAGTACATGTGTATAGATTTTCTATTCTCACTTTTTAATGCTTTGTAAAGTTACCTGGCTTACTATTTAAAATGTATGTGTGTAAATATAAGTGGAGCAGGCAGACCAACTTGATTCAGTTAGTATCTTCTGCTGGGTATTCTCCATTGTCATTTCTTCTTGCTGTTAACAAAACAAAGGTTTTGGTGGATCTAAGCTAGCTGTGGCAACTGTATATATGCTGAGAAGCAAATAGTGGCATTTCTTACATAGTTATATGGTAGACTGACACATATACCAACAAAGGGGGTCTACACTCAAATGATGGGTCTGTCAGTGGTAAATTTTGAACATAAGCCAGCTCACTTTTGGCTATTGTGTACAAGTGTTGCAGTTTCAACAGAGCTGTTGGTTCTGGTGGGTTGAAATCTGGAGGCCTCCAGCATAATAGGAGTTCTGTATTGCTGCTCTTCAGACATAGCCTTGTGATTGTGGAAATTCTGACTGGGTTTGGAAAGGCAATTGTAGATGTTACACAGTGGGAATATGGCTTGAGAAATCTTATTCTCCTGTTTGCTTGGTTGTTTCTTCCTCCTACTCCTCCCCTTGAGTGTATTGGCAGAATTGGTGCCAGCTGGGTGAAACACAGTTTAATTTCATTTCTCACCCGTTGGTGCCAATTGGGTGAAATGCAGTAGATGTGCTCTGTCAAAAGGTGCTGGCTGAAGAGTAAAATCATTTCCTGGGGGGAAAAATGTTTTCATTTTATTAAAAACTGCTTCTCCAGAGAGGAATATTGAGATTTTGTTTATTCTTTTTCTTAACTGAGGCTTTATGAAGGCTTAACTTAGAGATATGTTTAATCCATATGAATTGGACATAAGTGACCCCCAGCTCTCAGGAGCAAACACTGCTACTGTGACTGCATTGTTGTTCAGCAAATGATTTAAGTGATTTGGAGAGCCTGTATATTTATACTGACTTGCTCTTTTTTCCTCTCCAAACCCCTTGTTCTTAGCATTCCCATGGTTTGGAATGGATATCGGTGGAACGTTGGTTAAACTGGTCTACTTTGAACCTAAGGACATTACTGCCGAGGAGGAACAGGAGGAGGTGGAAAACCTGAAAAGCATTAGGAAATACTTGACGTCCAATACAGCCTATGGTAAAACTGGCATTCGCGATGTCCACCTGGAACTGAAAAATTTGACTATGTGTGGACGCAAAGGAAACCTGCACTTCATCCGCTTTCCCAGCTGTGCCATGCACAGGTTCATACAGATGGGTAGTGAAAAGAACTTCTCCAGTTTGCACACTACGCTCTGTGCCACGGGAGGTGGAGCTTACAAGTTTGAGGAAGACTTTAGAACGGTACGTGAACAGTTCGTATGGGTTCAGTGGGAAGCACTTTGGGAAAACATCATGAGAGCTCATCTGTTAAAACTTGCTGGGAAAATAGCTTTATTTTGCCTACCCTAAGTGATTAAGTCCAGCAGAATCTATTCACATTTGTTAATTGGTGACATTGCTGAGAACATAGAATAGGCAGGGAAGGGTATTCTATTTGCTGAGTGTTCTACTGAAGTATTACTGTGCAGGATGTATTTAGTAAATGTGTTTTTTTTAAGAGTACAGCTGTGATAATCAGTTGCTTCATAATCGACTGGGGGTATGTTATGACAACCTAGAAGGCTGACACTGTAGGTATTTGCAAACTGGTTATCTATTGGAAAACCAGATATGAAACCATACAGGCTGGAGATTTGATTAAGGTTCCCTTCCCTTCCCTTTGTATTATTCTTTAAGCAGACTGAAGTTAAGAGTCTGGAAGACTAAGTGTGGAGCAGGGGGGAGAAACAGTGTGTGGAAGCATGACAATACCAGCTAGCTTTTGTTTTCAATTCTGTGAGCATGTCATTTAAAGAAAGGCAGTTCATGAGATGTGTAGGTCCCAGGTCCCCAGGAATTTAAAAACAGCCTTTGCAGGGAACTCCAGAAGCTTATGTAAATGTGAAGTTTTGCACTAGAGTACTCTTCAAAAACTGGTTGTGGTGCTGAAGAATGGAAGAGCTGTTGTACAAACTGTGTTGGAGAAAAATCATTCAAGAGGCAGATGTGTGTTGTGTATCCATATGTATTGGGACATATCTTCATTTATATTCTGTAAAAGAGAGACTAATCAGATTGTCTCAGAGGAGTGTCACAAAGATTAATGTGAATGGTTTACTTGACAGGTGGGTCTGGCACTTCTGTCCCTAGCGTTTGACCTGATCTTGAAGGGTGAGGAATGGCTGCTGGGTGTGGAAGGTTACAGTTGCTCTTCTGTCTCTGCTTCAGTCTAGGGAGCTATCGTACTGATTCAGCAATTGCTGTTGACTGTGGTCTTTGGCTTTGTGTGCTTCATTTTCAACTCCAAGCATCCATTACTGCAGTATAAGAGATTTTTTTCTTTGTCAGTACCCCTCTGTCATGAATACCCTCACATACCAGATGACCAAAATTCTAAGGGGGAAAAAGAATCCTATAAGAACTCAACGTGAATTCCAACTGTTATGCCGTTGTGCAGTCACTTTTAGTAAATATTAGATTGTCTCCACGTCCAAGGAAGGGCTATCAAGTTTCTGAATTGGTGTAGCAGTCCACTACTAGTGCTAGATTTCTTGTCTTTTAGACTGACTTCAAGTCCCTTACAAGTTAGGGTCTACTGACTGAGTCCTCAAAAACTTGTTTGCCTCACATTGTGTAAAGATGTTGGCACCACAGTAGGAGGTGAGTTTTAGTTTGAGTCAGTCTGGCCTCAGTTTAGATGTTTTTGAGAATCTTTTCATGTGTCCTGGGAATGGTTCAAGTCACATTCTTTAGTGACAAAGGGAGGTCACTTAGAGACTTTATGAAGAAGGTGACTATCCCCTTGGAGTGGTCAGTCTTTCCAAATTCCTTCTTCCCACATCATGCCATAACAGCTACAGTTGCTTACTTAGTAAGGAAGCTCACGTACCTCAGTCCCCCAGCTGTGGAACTGAACTGGAGGTTACCTGGTGGCATTTCTCTCTGTAGCTTTGGCTTTACCTACCGTAAATACGCAGTTTACAACAAGGGATCAGTCTCGACTGAGCTGCAATGTTGTCAATATAACAGTGGAAGTCACAGTTGAAGTTAGGGCTGTTTTGCCAGCTATTGAACACAAATGCACAGTCACATGTCGCTACCGGGCCCGGACACCAACGACACGGACGGCCTTATGTAGATGCAAACCGACCTCTTTATTATATTTACAAAGGTGCTTATATACCTTAGCACGCTGGACCAACACAAGGTCATTGGTTCACTGACCAGCCACCCCCCAGAAGGGATTGGCTGGACCCAGTAACTGTTACCTCATGTTTTCTTCTTTGGTCTCATAACAAGACCATAGTTTACAACACTTCCAGATTGTTTTCTTGCAGTGTCCTTGAGAAAGCCCTGCCTTCCCACAGACACCCGTCAGGAAACTGAAATCTCTTTGCACCCAGGCCTGTAACAGCCACAGTCACATAGCAAATGACTGGTGGACTTAGGCATGAAATTCCACATCTTTGTAGTGTTGGCTAACATTCTGTGTGCTACAACACTTGTAGGTAGTTTAAAAAAAACCCTGGCTGGGGAGTTTTGTAGCGTAAAGCAATCAGTGAAGTGCACTCATACTTGAGTTCTTTGGACACCTTACAGCTATCCAGTTCCACACCTTTTTTATAGCAAGTGTTTCTTGGCTCAAACTGTAATATCCATAGAGAATTACAGAAGCAAAATAATGTTCATTACGTGCAGGTTTGCTTGCTTAATCTCTCTCAAAGGTCTGAGTGTTGTGGGTACTGGCACTTAAATTGTCACACTTTGTTAGCCATTGTAACAGCAGCTGGCTATCAGTGTGTTCTGCTGACTATAAATTGACACTGGACAACAACTTCAGGACTGCTCTTTCAAAGCTCTGAAACAGCTGTTTCAAGTATTTGATCACTAATGCACCTCTGGAAGTAGAGAATATGTGTCAAGTCTAAATCTTGCTGTGGCAGGATTCAGTATTGTCAAATGTGTTATATGGAGGCATATTAAATGTTCCTGTTTGTTACTTAGAAGCAGCGTGGAAAGACTAAGTTATGTTTGTGAATGTTGTTATCTTCATTTGAAAATCTGGCTAAATGCTAGGAAACTCATGAATTGATCTAACTAACATGCTTTTGTTCTGGCCCTTTATTTCCCTATGTATATGCTTTTAAGTTACTTGTCTTTCATGGTATTTCTCAATGCTTATGTGACTGCAAGAATTGCATAGATTTAGGACAAAAGATCCACCATATTGCGAAACAGCATTCAAATGCCAAGGAAGGAAGCCTTCTAAGATTACAGAAGCTTTTTCTCCTTAAAGTAGGCAAGTAAACACCCTGCTGTTGCTTGCCTCTGTTTCATTGCCTTATTCTAAATCCCTAAATGAATTAAATAAGTTTGATCTAGACATCTGTGTTGCTTTTGTGTATTAAAAAATAACATAAAATGATGAGACATCTTCGGTTTACCTTAAGGCTGTTTTCTGTGCCATGAAAAGGCAAGTAAATCTACAAAGCTACCCGGGTTTAGCTATTTGACCTCCCTCATGATCTGCAGTATTGGATGGGCAGGGAGCTGAAGAAGTCTCCATGGCCTGCTTGGTGTCTGCTGGCAATATGTTGGATCTTTTGTCAGTCAGTAGCTTTGCAAACTATGTGATTCATTCTTAAGATCTGAGTGCTTCCCCTAGAAGTAGGAAAATGGACTCTATTCATTAAACTAGACCACAGAAATAATTTTACCAACCATATGGTTATACTTAATGTTCACTGAAGAGAGCATCAGTAAGTAATTCACCAAAAGGACTGTTTCCAGCCTAGGGGTTTTTTTTTTTGCTTGATTTTTTTTGTTCTTTTCTTACCTTCTTTCTGAATGACTGGTCTTTATGGCTGGCTGTCTTTATTTTCAGGTAACAGCAGTGTTAAGGCATGGATGAATCTGCTGCCTAATTCTAATAATCCTTCCTCATTTTCCCAACTATGTACTGTCACTTCATATATTCTGTAAATGCCCAAGTAACCACTTCTGTAAACATAAGGAGTACTTAGACTTATTTGCTTGTGAGAGAGATGTCTCTATGCTCTGTGACTCCTCCATGACACCACATGCACATTACTTGCACAGGAGTTTGCTGTTAATGTAATGAGGAATAAATTCTTAGGCTGCCACTCAGTTTTGTAGAGCAACTCAATGTAAAGGATGGGGAGGGGATGAGAAGAGAAAGAATTACTCAGACTTTTGTCTAAAGCCTGCTCTATTGTAAAATTTCTGTTGATTGCAGTGGCTCAAAGATGTATTCCTTTGTATTCCTTTCCTGAACACACAGCTGCAGAACCTGATTTGTCTTGATTGAAATTTTACTGCTGTCTTCAGTGGAAGCAGCATTTGGGCTGAAAAACCCCAATCACTTAATCATGAACATTTGGGACAGGGGAGGAAGGAAATCTCTTACCAACACAAACTCAGGCCTTGACCTTCCCCATAACTTGTAAGGAAAATGCTTTAAAAGTGAGCTTGGCTGTTGGACAGGGATTGCCTTGTGCCAGTTATTAGCTGATTCTAAGTCTTGACTTTGTGGTATGAACTGAAAGCCTGAGGATGACTTATAGACTGTATTCATCTTAAAACAAACTCACTGTCCTGGGTTGTAGGATGAGTAAGCTGTGTAACTCTTTCAGTTAGAGTGAGACACTCAAAAATCTTCTTGCTTAGGAGGCTGGATGCTGCTGCTGAGCTGCAGGGGCTGGGCTGGAGTTGAAAGTGGCATCCAGAGAATGGGTAAAGTAACCTCTTTAGAGGGAGTGGGGAGAAGTAATGTGCATCTCTTCCCCATCAAGAGAGGGAAGAGATCCTTATGGCTAGCTGTGCAAGAGGGCAGACCTCTGCAGAGGATTCTAGATGAGTGCTTTTTTTGCCCAAAGCTGATACAGAGTGAATCTTTTCTTCTACCTCAGTGAATGTTGGACTTGTGCTTTATTTGTATTAGACTTTGTCTCATTTGAGCGTGAGTGGTTATTTTCCAGGTCCATAAAGAAGCATGGTTGGGGGTTGTAGTAAAGATAATAAAAATATAAAGAAAGCAAAGTATGTCTTTATGAAAGCAGAGGAGAGGTAATGGGAGAGAGATGGAAGGAAAAGCTAGATCGTAAGCTATTCTAAGAAATAAAAACTGGATCAATGCCCAGAAGACATAAGAGCCAGAATGATATAGTAAATGAGGCTGTTGTAATTGATAATTAAAAACTTTTTCCAGAAAATAAAATCATATTTCTGATTGAAAGTCCAAGAGAAAAATGAACTTGTAACTGCATTTAGGTTCAGACTTTCCTGCATTCACCAGAACTCAGTAACAGAGTGGAAATTAAAAGCAGGTGAAATATTTAATGAGCTGGAACTACACTGAAAATATGTCTGCACACCAATGGTGATGCATTAGACTTCAACCCCAGTGCATCTATGTCATGACTGCCCTCAGCTCACTTCTTGAGGATTGGGCTGTTTCATGTTTATCTTGCTGAAGTGGAAGTATTTGCTCACCTATAATAAGAAACAAATGTGACTCAAGTCTTTGACTTAATGTGCTTCCATACTTGAAAGCAGAAACAAGCTGGTACCATGTTTTTTCTTTTTATACTGCTTGATACTTGAATACAGCTAAAATTTTGTTTACATAGTGCACATTGTTTAAAAAACAAACAAGCCAAACAACAAAGAACCCCAAATTTAAATTTCAACAGATAACACTATTTTCCAGCACTCCGTGCAAGATTACAAGAGGTGGGCTTTTATTCTTCTTAGAATAGCACCTATACACAGTAACAACATACTTTGTATCCTTGAAATCAGCTGGGTTTCAAGAGCTCGTTGCTAAGGTGTGAACTGTCGTGGGGAGAAGTGCTGGCTACTTTCTTGGTGTGTCGCACCTGCTTGCAAGCATGATTGAAGTCCTAAGGCCCTTCTTTTGATGGTCATGGAGACTTTCTTGAGGTCTGAACTGTTTTATTCCCTTCTCTCGTATTTAAAAAACAGTCTTAAAATAAAAATAAATATCTACACTCTGGCTGAACGCAGAAAAATTATTCTTTTTAAAAATGTACACTTGGTTTCCCTGTAACCAACATAAATTTTTCCTCCAGGGTCCTGTATACTTCTTTGTTCTGCAGTTGTTCCTCTCATAGCACAACTTTCTGGCATAACTTTCCTAGGGAGGCACTGTGCTGAATATAGTTACGGGAGTGCAGAGTGGGGTAAGTTGACCATTATGCTTTCTGCCTTCGCATTAGGAATTGCAAAGGCTGCAAAATACTTGCAAATGCATTTTGTAAATGTTGTAGGAAAAACATCCAATTAAAATGTGCTTCTAGACACAGCTTCTGTTTTTGTTTTGTATATTTGCACATAAACTTTTATTCCTCCAAGGAGAAGAGGTTTGAACAGTTGAAACTTGAGGGTGAGCAGAGTGTGGTAGGTTAGGTAATGGCAGCAGGAAGAAATGTTTGCCTGCTTGTAAATTAGTTACAATAGTTACGGGCACATCTATTTTGCAACACAGTTTTGCTGCTTTGAGAGATTGTGAGCAAAGAAACAAGTAGCAAAAAGGCAGTTCTGTATGTAGGGAAAGGGACTGGATTGTGACCCTGGCTCTATCATGCCTTCTTTTACAAGATTAAGTTACTACATTTCTTGAAACTTTGCCCTAATTTTTGCTCAGAAACCAGAACAGTGGTGGCTCACTAAGCTGTTTGGAGCCTTGGATGTCTGGTGGCTGCAGAGCTTGTGGTTCTCTGAATGAAGGTGGATCGGCATAGAATACTGATGCCTGTCTTGCTCATTCCAAAAATTAAAACCAGACGGCTGCAACACAGGAAAATAGTTTTTCAGTCTGCTGTGAATATCATACATGAAAGAAAGCAGTAATAGGACTTTTCTGCTTACTGTTAAAAATAGCACAGAGCTATAAAAAGCAGAAAAAATTTTAGTATGTCTCTTATACATGGAGGACTGGACGTAATAAAACCTCTATGTGTAGTGCTTGAAAAAGAACCTTTTTCTTCTTCTGTTCTGTTCTTAGAAAATTGGTGGGCTGACTGGAGAGTTTGTAGAATCAAGGATATTGTCTGTGTTTTTGCACTGATCCAGAAGTGTTTTACTCTGATTTGTATTACTTTGTGTCTTGCAAGGTCTCTGACTAGTGCTTACCTCTTTGTAAAAGTGTAGCATGGCTCAGACAAAAGCAGCTTGTTGCAGGGTATTTGGCTTACAGTAGAATAGAGGTTTTGACAGTAAGGGCCATAAATCTGCTACTGACTTGTCTTTGTACAACAGCTCCTGGCTCACAGCACGTTTGTGCATCTGTGTTAGATCGTGTTTGGTCGTGCTGCATTAGCTTATACAGCAAGGTGAGGAAACCGAGACTGTACAGCACATAACCTAGGGAAAGACCATGGCTACTATGGAATATTTCCTTATGTTGTTTAGGTATGTGCAATGTTTGTTGAATTTTAGCTAAATGAATGCTGTAAGGAGTGATGACTTAGTGGGCTCCATGCAGTGTTCATTGTGATAAAGAGCGCATGAAGGATTTATGTTGATACCTTGTATTGTGTATATATTGGAGCTTTCCCTCTCATCTAATAGTAAGAAATTGATGAAATCCAAAATGTTTGCAAAGTAGCCTTAAGAATTTTGTAACATTTCTTGAAAAACTCTTTCTCATTAATCATGCTTATTCTTTGCGCTTGTCAGCTAAATGGTTCAAGTCTTTTATGCTGCATTTCTCTGATTGTAATTTGTGTAGCTAGGTGGTAACCAGGAAAATAATATGAAGGGATTGCAGAAGTTACAGGAGGAAATATGGAAACAAGAAAAAATTATCACCCCCTGGCTCTCTTGTACTATGAATAACTGGATCTATACTGAGATCTTTGAGACTCGTGGTTTGGGTTTATTTGGTCTTATTTCTTTTCTGTCGTTCCAGGATTTGAGGACTGGCAAGTAAAAGAAAAGGGCAGACCCAAAGAGTGGGATGGCTTTCAGTTACAGCAAGTCAGAGCTATGTACAAGTAGAGCAAAGACTTAATGGGAGAGATTTAAATAGCTTAAAAGAATGTAACCTATTGACCATGCCTGTTCCACGGAAATATCTTTCCTCTTTATAGTGACTTAATATAGCTTCCAGAATTAAAAATAGGACATAGCTACCCATGTAAATCTTCTCCATTAGCTGTTATAAAAACATCCTGCAGTATGCAAATGTTTGAGAACCAGCTGTGTACTGTATAACTCCCTTATACTCTGGCTTTTTTTTTTGCTAGAAGGTAGAGTTGGGTATGACCTGCTTTGCATGTGCGAGAATGACAATGACCTCAGCATTGGGTTGGGCAATTTTACAATTTTTTTTCACCCTCTTCTCTACCTAAAAATGGAAAGGAGACTTTGTACAGTTTGTCAGTGTATCCTATTTTGAAAAGGATTTCTAATTGTAGTGAATAGAAAGCTATGGCAAGTAGACATGCCTATTGAAGTACAGTTGTGGTGACCTGCGAGATTTCAGAGGGAATATCCTTTGCCAGCTTTTGTTACCAGTTGTCTGCTTTCTGTTAAAGTTATATTCTGCTGGGGACATGGGCCTGACAATCTTTTTGTTTGGATTTTCCACCAAACATAGGGGGATACCCTGTTTTTCATGGCATTTTAAATTGCTCATCATAATTTTAAAAAATAACCAGAATATCTGGTGACATGTGCTAAAGAAAATTCCACTATATATTTAGTGCATATTAACATAACATGCACATCTTAACGTTTCTATTGAAAATTTCATTAAATTGCTGGGAAATGTAGTTGGATAATGAGCTAAAGTACTTTGCATCCTGAGGAACACTGCTGTGTAGGCATGTGTCAGATACTGCCTGAAAGCTGCTGAACACAGCTCCTCTTGGGCTGGGAACAAGGGGAAAGAAATTTATTGCTTCAGAATACCGAGGGGGAGAACTATTTCCTGCTTGCAGAGCCCAGAATGTCTCAAAGGCAAAGGAACTGAATGGCATTACTGAGTTGCACATCATTGTTTTGGGAGGTACCTGTTGTCAGGCAGATAGTGAACTTTTATTTCAGACTTCATGCTTAGATCTTTGTACTCTTTAAATAACATAATGTGTTACTATTAAAGTGATCAAAGTGCTTGAGTGGAGTCTTTTGTCCTTCTCAGTGTTGTATTATACTAGGAAATGTTTGTTTATTAATTTCTTGTTGTTCTTTTCCAGATTGCTGATCTACAGCTCTATAAACTGGATGAATTGGACTGTTTGATCCAGGGCCTCCTTTATGTTGATTCTGTTGGTTTCAATGGCCAACCAGAGTGCTATTATTTTGAAAATCCTACAGATCCTGAACAGTGCCAGAAAAAGCCTTACTGCCTTGATAATCCATATCCTATGCTGCTGGTTAACATAGGCTCAGGGGTCAGCATCCTAGCTGTGTATTCTAAGGACAATTATAAGAGAGTTACAGGATCCAGGTAAATTTACTTTTGTTTCTTTTACTTGTTTTCTTTTCTCCTTAGTAGTTGAACAGGTAGAAGTAGACAGTGTGATCAGTAGGTACAACCCCAAATTGTACTTGTCTTCCCATTTCTTTTAGAAGCTTACCAGTAGCAAGGCTGAAAATATCCTAGGATTCCTTCAGAGAGGTGATCTACATCAGGGAAATCATTGATCCATTCAACTTTCGACCTGCCTTAGTCTCTTGTTGGTGTTCTTACCTATTTCCCATCTCTTGCTGTGAAATACCAAAGTAAAGCTGTCCCAGCAAATGAATCTTCTCTCCTCTGCATTCTGTTCTTCAGTGCATGGTGCATATTAAAGTTTCTCCTGTATACTGCATGTGGCTGCATATATGTCTTCTATTGCCTTATCTAGGGCATATCTTTGCCACAATGGTAGCCGTGAGCCTTTTTTCTATATACAGTACAGATGGACACAAATTGAATGGGAGATGTATTGGATTTCTTGCAGTTCTGGTTCTTTTTCAAGAACAGACTTTTTCAAGACCATTTTCGCATTATGCTTCTAAACCTTTCCACTATGGAAGGAAGAACATGACTGCAGTGGGTTGTTGACTTGTTATAGATGATGAAATCAGTACTGTTCTGTGGCTGGTGTGCAGAGCTTTCTCCTGTTCAGATACTGAATATGTTACAGTGCTACGAGATGTATTCTGAAAAACCCAATAAGCCAAGAGCATGGACTAAATAGTGCTCCTGTCTGACCTCCTGTGCTTTTCATGAAGTGCGAGTGTGGTGTCTCACTGATCCCCTTGTTTACCGTGGCACCAGTTGGTGTGACTGGAGTCACTGCAAATAAGTTAACTTTGTCAGTGACTAAGAGAGAATGAGGAAGGATGTAGAGGTTAGTAAGTTGAAGATCATGTCTGTTAAAACTGAAAACTCCAAAGTAGAATTTTAGTGAGTTAGCAACATGTTATGCACTGATAAATACTCCCTGCTAAATTTATATAGTCAGTAAATATTGTACTTGAGCCTTTACAAAATATTCAAGTGACTGCTCCTTGCTCAGATTTCTTGCAGGGAAAGAACATTCAGGGCTGACGCTAGCCTGGGTTTGGAAAGGAACCAACCAGACTGCTTCCTGCCACTGGCTAGGGGGGCAGGATCTGTCTTGACTGCTGGCCCTGTATAGATTTAGCTTTGTTCACTGTTTATTCTTTCATCACTGATTTGAGTGCTCTGCTGGCCAATTATTATTGCACAGAAAACTTGTTAGAGTACTGCAAATAGCAAAGTGGTATCTGTGGTGTTGGATTGGATCTTATTCTTAGCTAACCCTTCAGTAAAATTTCTGCTATGTAAGTATTAAAGACTTGAGACTAGTTCAGTTAAAACCACACTGGATTGACACTTGTGTTAAATAGAAACTCAGTGTAGGGTGTCTGTCTTCACTCCTGTGAGGGAGTAGTTGCTAGATACAGGTGGCAGCTCTGTACACCGTGTTGCGTATGGCAGGCTGAAGAGCTGTGGTAAAAGCTGGCTCAAGCTGCTGGTCTGAAGGGACTGTGCTTTTCTAGCCTTGGAGGAGGAACGTTCCTGGGCCTGTGCTGTTTGCTCACCGGCTGTGAGACGTTTGAAGAAGCGCTGGAAATGGCTGCAAAAGGAGACAGCACCAATGTGGATAAGCTGGTGAAAGATATTTATGGGGGAGACTACGAGCGCTTTGGCCTTCAAGGGTCTGCTGTAGCGTCAAGGTATGTGCTAATTGAGCTGTTTTTAAGGAGTCCCTTGGGAAACTTCCTGTGCGTGCTAGACTGTGTGCATAATCCCTGGACTATGCACTGTTCCCATGTGGAAATGTCACTCAATATATTATGGGGTTTGTCCTTAGATCTCTCACCTATGTCTTGCTCTTTTTTTTAAACATATATAAGCAATGCTTGATGTAGTTTGCTTCCATTCAGATTACAGTTACTTTGGAAGTGTATTTACTCACTGTTCTGCCTTTCTAATGCGATCCCTTTTCACATTTCAAATCTGTCACAAATGAATGAATATCAAATCCAAGCAAAGCTTATTAAATTATAAAATTTTAAGGGATTTAATCATTCCTAAATATCTCATATTAAAAGACATGATCTTCCTCACACAGCTTTGGTCATATGATGAGTAAAGAAAAGAGAGATTCCATCAGTAAGGAGGACTTGGCCAGAGCTACTTTGGTCACCATCACCAACAACATAGGTTCTATTGCTCGTATGTGTGCACTGAATGAGGTAAGTTATTTACCGTGAGCTTAACGCCATTAGAGACAACATAGTGAGATTATCAGAATGCAAAAATGCAAATTGCTGCCACAGCAGGTGTGTCACTGGCCTTGCTTAAATGTGCATATATTTGATGTCGTGTCATAACTCTTGTGGCTTGTTATGTGTATGCTTTGATGTGAAGTGTAAGGCTCTTCGAGCTTCAAAGCTAGGGAAGAGGGAAGAAAAACTGACTAAAGATCTCTTTGAAGCATTGAGTTTCAGTCTAGAGCTGTTCAGTTTTTCTCAAGCTGTACACAGATATTAACATGTTTGTAATACAAATTATTACTCTGTTACTTTGTAGTTATTAGCAGATTTTACTACACCATGACAATTTATTTTGAGTACTATTTTGCTTGAATTGTTTCTATAGCATGATGGGTTCAAATTCTGTATTCTGTTAAATGTTTTGGGAGATATAAGTTCCACTGCATTACATCAGAAAGAAGAAAAAATACAGTTCATTATCCTACCTCAAACTCCTATCAGATGCTTGTTTTTTGCAGTCTTTTCTTTAGGCATGATAAATATGGATGGATTGTTCCATTTATACACTTTCCAATTTCCAGTAGTTAAAAAAACCCCCATACTCCAAAAAATGCACCACAATCCTAAACATTTAGGCCCTTGTTTTTATCTGCAAATTGCATCCTTTGCTATTATGTGGTAGCTAATCTCTTGTATCTGCTCTGAATGAATTGATATAATTTTTTTTAATACACAGGTGTTATAGCTGCACAGCATGCTGTTGATAGAAGAAATTGCTTCTTCTTTTATATTTTTGATCAATACCACATGCACACAGCTGAAAAATCCCCAACAAAACAAACCCAGGAAACTCACCAAACTGCCATCTGATTACTTTATTGAGTCTCATCAAGCTTTTGGCTTTATGAGAAATAACAAATAATTAATCACTAATGCTTTTGGTGGGTGTGAGTTTTGATTTGATTTTTAATAAACCTTCGCCATTAGACAAGCAGGTCTTAACACTTAGTCTCCTTTCCTCTTTTCTTGCACTGTTTCATTTTGTCTTTTTAATTTTTATATGGTTCTAATTTTAAGATTGAATGATCAGATCTTCATATGGTATTCAGAGTGTGGTTGCTCAATGAATTTATGTGATGGCATATTGATAAATTTTGTGTTCAGAGTTCCTTTACTAACAGTTCATAATATTTCATTTTTATGGGTATGGAACTAGTTTCTAAGAAACCATCAACAGTCCCTCCACGGTATCATCTTAAAATGGCTAATTTGGAGCCTATCATTGTGCCTGCATAATCAAGTGTCTCTGTCTTTCCCCCTTTCAGTTGTGTCATCTCAATTTAAACTTTATCTGCCATTTTTTCCTCAGTCACTGGATGTAAGTCTCTTCAGCATTGCTATGCTGTTCATTTTTTATTCTCTTTTGACTTTGTATGCCATTATTGTGTTTGTTGCTCATATTCCTCTCTAGAGCACTTCTAAAATATATTGAACAGCACAAGTTTTAGTATGTGCCCCTATCAAATGCCACTGATAACCTTCCTTCCTTGTGAAAAGTGGCTACAGAACTATATTTTTTTCTTGGCAATTTGACTCTTTCAGTCAGGATGATTCTCTTTCAGTGTCCTCTTTGCTTTCAGCTTCTTTACAGTGTTGCCTTGTGGCATGGAGTTCAAGCAGCATTGTACAGGGCTATCAAAGCATGGAGATTTGCAGCAGGGAACCACATGCGATGAATTCAGAGGAGGAAATTGGCTACTAATGAAACTAATGCTTCTGAGTCGTTGTGAAAAAGTTCCTAACATCTTTGTTCTGTGGGCAGGCTTGTTTAAGAACTGGACGTGATCCATAGAGTTTTGTGGAGGAATGTGGATTGATGTGTTAAATATTCTTCATTTCACAGTGCCAAAGTAGAATTTCTCCAACATTTAAAGTAAATTAATTTGTAGTTTTAGAGAATGAAAACTTCATTTAGTTGCTTTACATACTATTAAAAAGAAAAATCAAACATGCAGTATCATTTCAAGTAACCTAATCTTCAGATAGCTTGCTCTTGGGGAAAAATCCTAATGCTATCATTCTGCTAAATAATCTAGACAGCTAAATTGCCTTTGGGAGACATGACTCTGACTTACAGCAGGCTTGATGAATCAAATCCCCAAATAAAAGCTTAATAAACAGCTGAATATGATATTCTTTTGTGGCGCTTGTATGTATTAGATTAGGGTTGTGGTAAAGCTCACTTTTAGATTGACAGAATCAATTTATGCCCTGAAGCATGACTTTTGATAAGTTTTTCCCAATGATTGCAGCTTTAATATTGTGTTGAAAATGACTTGCATATGTGCAGGAAAAAATGAGGCTGGGGAATAAATGAGAATAAATGAAATATTCTGTCTGCAGAACTTCAAAGCAAATTTGCTTGCACAAAGTTGGCAGTGGGGTAGAAAAATTCCATAGTCTGGAACCATTTGGCTACACACTATTTGAAATGCTCTGTCCTAGGCACAGCAGAACTGCATAAAGGAAACCAATCTCCTGGTTTATACTTTTCTTGTGGAATGTGTAAGTTGCAGCTGAACAAGCCACCTTGCAAAAGTACGTGCAGGGGTTTTTATTGCATTACTAATACAGATTTCCCTATTGTATTATAGTGGCAAATATGTGAATATACTATATTGAAGGTGTACTATAGCTTTCTACTGCAGAGTAGTTGAACAATTTAACAAGACCCCACAGAGTGAAATAGTGCATGTCTTTTCCAAGATGTTGTAATTTGGTTAGTTGTTTTGGTTAGTTTAAGTAAGCATGTTACCACCATCTCTTCATCAGTTTAGGATTTCTGTCTTTCAGCTTTGAAAGTTTGGACAGTGGTCAGTTTACTTTTAAATTAAGATTCCCTTAAGAGTAGCGTTCCAACTCCTGAAAAATGCTAAAGTTGTTTTTAGTTCAGTTCAGAAAATCTAGAAAACTTTATATCATTAATATAATTTTTAACCTTGTCACCTCAAGGACGTTGGAAAACAAAGACAAATACTCTGTCATTCTAGTAGATAAGACTAGTATTTTTAGAGTCAAAATTTACGGCAATTTTAATACTCTGTATTAGGTACTGCGTGCTTCAATAACAGTAGCTTTGTGTTTATATTCAGAAAAAATAATATGAACGTGAAATTGAAGCATAGATTCTAATCAATTTGATGGTATTGCATTATAGGAAATTAATCAGTTGCATGTTTGTCCCTCCTTTGTCAGAAATTACTTCAGAGACAAAACTGCCTTATCCAAGGATGCAAGGTGCTCTTGGCCATGTTTCATAGCAGCCTTTTGAAATTTCTTATTTTCAGTCATAAATTCCTAGGAATGAGTATGAATGCATACTGATGTGACTGCAGAGTCTAAGGAGATAGATGACTAAATTATTGCAATAAGGTTGGTGTTGATGTGTTTGGTTTGAGGGCAGTCAGACACGTAACTCAGTCTCAGGGACTGGATCCATGAGTTACTGTGTCTGGGAATCAGCTCTCTCCAGTACTGAGTATTCCAGCCAGGACATTCCCTGTGTGTGTCACATGCACAGTCCTGGACACGACAGAGCTGTGGCTGTAGCAAATTGCTGCAGAGCCAAGAGTTGGGCTGCAGAGAGCTGTATGAACGTAGAGGGGTAACCCTTGGTCGTTCTAGACCCCATGCAGGTTTTCTGGCAATTTTCTGCAGAGGACTCTTGAAGATAACATTTCTAGGGCTCTTCAGGACTCCTGTAAAAGCTTTTGTCTCCAGGATTTGGCCTCCTCCTGAATCTTCTAGACCAATTCTAGTGTATGGTAAACATCATCTGGTACACCAAAGCAAAATGCAAGTGCAATTTTGTGCATAACAGGCAGAATGGGGCTTGGTAAGATAGCTATGGGCATTGTTTAAACACCACACAGCACTATTGCTTATTGCAGTGATGTACATACACGTAAGGATAGTCTGTGGCTTTCTCAGTGCTGATGGTTCAAAAAATCTTAATTTCCTGAATGAAAACAGAGTTCACGTGAGCTTTGAAACAAAGGAATGACATACATGTCAAGTATTATGTCAGTCACGTTACACTTGCTGTTTGAAAATGGAATCACATTTCACATAATAGATAATGAAAGATGCTTCTTTCCATCTCTAACAGAATCCTTCTCCGATACCCTTCAGAGGTTCTCCATCTGGAATTAATAATCATAGTGATCTCTGGAAAGCTGCTTTCATGTGCAAGGGGCAAAGATATCTTCAGTGCAGCTGTATACAATTAAAAAAACCAAACACCACCACGATAACTTTCATAATCTGAGTCATGTTGGGAAGGTCCTGAGCTTTTAAGCAAAGATTGATCATCTATGATAACAGCCTCTCACTTTCTTTGGAATAAAACTCTGCACCTTCCCACCCTTGCAATGTCTCTACTTAGCAGTCAGGAACTGCAATATTCTTTGACTTTTCTGTCTGAAGAATTTAAATGTAACCCAAAACTCCCATTTAACTTTGTTGAAAAGGCAGAGGTACATGTTGAGTTAGGTAAATAATTTAGCTGAGTATAATTTTTCTGGTCTGTTTTTCAAATTCAATTTTACAGAACATCGACAAGGTGGTATTTGTTGGCAACTTTCTCAGAATTAATATGATTTCTATGAAGGTGCTAGCATATGCTATGGATTATTGGTCCAAGGGACAGCTGAAAGCTCTGTTTTTGGAACATGAGGTAAGGAAATATATGTTGAACTTTTATAAGTACAAAAATCCTGTAGTTCTTTATTTAGTGAAGTTAAAAAGCGAGAAATTCAGTGCCATTGCTTTGAATTGAATACACCAGCTAAGTTCTGCGTAAATGCAATTTAGTTTACAAATTCATTTGAAAATATTACTTGCTAACTCCTTGGTTTGATCACTAATCTTGTGGAATGTGTGGTTAAACATTGCCCATTGCCTATTTTTGCTTTCTGACTCTGGTATCAACAACGTTCATTTGCATGGGTTAGTATATAAACCTCAAATATAATTAATTGTTTTTAAGCATAATTTTGAGGTGACTACCAGATGGACAGGTTCATAGTAGAAACTGCCCTGCCTCAGTACAGCATCATTATAATGGTTCTATAATGTATTTTCTTTTACAATTTTGGAGAACCATGTAAGGCTTCTTCTTGTATCTAAAAGAGGTCTTACTAAATCAAAATTCAGACAGAGCAAATGCTTGACACAGCAGGGCTGATCTTATAAAAAAGATCTTTTTTTTGCCTTAACTGAACTGAAAACTTCATATGTTCATGCTTATGTGTTATTTTGGAATTTGATTTGTTTTGGTTTTGCTTTTGCCTTTGTTCAAAGGGTTATTTTGGAGCTGTTGGGGCTCTTCTAGAAATGCTTAAAATGACAGATGATCAGTGATGAAGCTGTCTGAAGAAATTCCTACTGCAGATGCTGCTGGATAAGAGTGAAAGCCACTATAAGGATGGAAATGAAGCCATTATGGTAGTTCTACCTGCTGGATTTGTAAATAATTTAAAATCGTTTTAGTTGATCTTTGATTTCTGGATTTTGACCTTATACTTCAGAATTCATACTGGGAATTACGAGTTTTTTTCTGTACACTGTATTTTTAGGGGAAAAATGTGCAAAGTGGCCAAATATACAGATTTTATGGATTTATTTTAAAAAATGGATACTGCTTAATGTAGGACCTGTGATATGAGGCATCTGCTTTTCTTCTGGGGTTTACTGATTAGTGTGGTAATTTTAACTTCGTTTAGTAATCACTCTAGGAGATTTTTTTATCTTATTTTCATGACGTTTCATGATTTGTTCTTGGTTTCAAATGAAACTGCAAAGCTGATGCATTTTACTGTGAAAACTAGTCATTGATTTTTTTGCCTTTCCTTTCCTCATTAAATGAGACACTTTTTTATTTAACACCCCTCTGCCCCCCAAAAAAATAAATTTGCAAACATTCTGTGGCTAAATGGGTTTCTTCAAAGGACTGTGGGGAAGCTTGGCAATAGCAGGGGGTTTAAGGTTGTAATTTTTCAGTAGCCCTGAACTGCAACAACTGGGAGACTGCCAACTGGTTTTGCAGGACTAATTCTTCTCTATAATAAAATTTTAAACAAGCTGTGAACTAAAATTTTAATTATTCATATGACACTAAAATGTAAACCTGTTTCTGTTGAAAACCTTCAATCTACATGAAGAGTAGAAGTGTTATTTATATGGTACATCCTTGGCATTAGATGGCAAAGGGAGATTGTTTTCCCTTACATTTCTGTAGTCTGCAAGTTTTAACTTGTTCTTAATTGAAAACACCGATAACAGCATTATTAAAAGCCCAATTACTAAAATTAGAAAAATACTGACTGAAGTATTTTCTGCTTTTAAACTAGTGTTAACTTTCTCTCCAGGATACTAAAATTTGAGTATTTATTTCAATATGGTATTTTCTACCTTTTTTGATTTGTCGACCTATCTAGATTTTTTTTCAAATTGAATTGACTTGAGATACCTTTGGAAACTATGTACTTAGGTTGCTGCAGAGCATGTATAAACTTGCTTTCCTTAGACACCTTGAGAGCTCATAAATGAGAGGCTGAAAAACAGTTAATAAGTTATTTTGTTTTGCCAGACTATATGTGATGTCACATAAAATGACTCATCAGAGGAACAGTATAAAATTCAGTATATTTTTGGAAGGGGGTTTATTTCACTTTTTTAAGTCATTAACTTCCATATCTCCCAAATGTTGAAAAATGGTAATATTAACTGAACTGTTAACTTGTCTGATGGAAATAAAGACCACTACTGTTTTGACAGTTTTAATGTATCTGTGGAATTCATTTCTTGAACGCAATGATGTGACATTCATAACAGGTTTTTTTGTGACATACATAACACTTTTTTTATGGCATACGTGATTACTTATTTCCATGATAATTGTTTGGTTCTTGACATGTTTTTATTCTTCATTACATTGCTTTAGTCTTTGAAGCCTTTTGCCTGCTTGAAGTTGACTTTAAAGGACTGTAAACAAAAAGAAGAGACAATATATTAGTGTGTTGAACTTGATATTTTCTGTAATATCAAACTAGAGATAAGTGGGAATAGTTCTGCTCAGTGCCTCTATTTTTTTAATAAAGAAAACTTTGATTAAGGTTATTTGCTAAGTTTTGCCTGTGAATAAAGATTCCTTTGTACTTTTTTTTTTTAAGGAAGGCTTCAGAGTGTTGAGAGGTAACTGCACTTCTTATGATAAACAGTAGAGGGAAGCACGACATCGACCGTGTAACTGCTTGGTTGGTTTGTTTCAGGAAGATCTGTCTTTTTCTCCCTCGTCTATTTTTGAAGAGAATTTAATATGGGAATGTCTGACACCTAGGTGTTCTTGCATTCTTTGCATTTAGACTTATGTACACTACATAAATGAGAGTGCACTTGGTTGGGAAAATTATTAGCACACTCAGTTAATAGGATAGAGGGCTATGGTAAGTCACAAAGTAGGAGAAACTAGAGGAAAATGACACTGTAAGTTCAATTCTTCCTTTCCCAAGGGAGAAAAGCCTACTGCAAAATTATTTCTTTGTTGCTTTGAAATCTACAGTTGATTACTTTTTCCTGTGTCCCCACCAGCACCATCATATGAATCTGCTAGGACTATAACTTGTTTATCTTCGGACTTTGCCTGCCTCCACTAATCCCAACTTTTGTTTTCCTCCTGCATGTTCCCCCCCCATAATTAAGGTAATTAATGAATGACAGTGTGGTTGATTCCTAGCACCGTTGCAATATTTTTGCCCTAGGGGAGCACTTTGGGGCAGCTCTAAGAGCACTGCTGTTGTCTTGCATTTTTCTGATTGTGTTTGGTATTCAGTTGCTGTCTACAGTCACCTGCTGGGAGGGTTCTTTGCCCCACTTCATCATCCAGAGGTATCTAAAGAGTCTGAAAACAGTATTGCTCATTTACATAGATGAATTTCTACTATAACTGGTGCAAACCAGAAGTTTATGCAAGCAAAGTTCAACTCCAGCACTATCAAAGAGTGTTACTGAGAACCTAGAAATAGCCACATCCTTGGATCTTTTTCTGTTTTGGGAAGGGTAAGGGTGAAGAAGCAGACTTCCCTAAGGGAGATCAGTGAGTTTGCAGATTTAGTATGCATAGAAAATACTTGTTTTGGTATAAATTGATGAGACCTCCTAACAAGCCAGGCTTTGTTAATCTAGCTTCTCTTTCTGAAATGTAATTATTAAGGTAAGTTGGAGCAGAATGAGTTGGACTTGTTGCTCTCAATTGTCATGAGTCATGCCAAGATCTGCTTTGTTCGGACCCAAACATTTGTTCTTTAATCATATGCTACTCTCCTCACTCCCCACCACCACCAAGAAACCCCAATTTTTAATGTTTTTGACAAAAAGTCTAATTACATCCCATAGGAAGAAGGATCTGTGTTTTAAGGTTTTTGGACTAAAGTATTGGGGGAAAGTCCCTGATGCTGGGTGAACAGTGAGAGACAACTAAGAGTATTTACTTGATGAGATTTGATAGAGAAGGCTGGCGTGGGGTGCGTGGGGGCAGTACAAGAATCTGACTTCTAGGGCAAGTAGGGTGCTTGCAATTCATTCCAACCTCAGCAACGCTGTCCTAGTGTTTCACTGTTATCAGCACTTCTGTTCCCATTAGACTGTCACAAGATACTTGCAAGTGATTTTTGGCAGGACACAGCAGAACTTTAGAGATGGGAGAACCATATGGGGTTGAACTGATGACAAAATAAACATGCATGATTATTTCCAGTCGGATGAGGAGTTCTACTGCATTCTGTTTTTAAAGTACAAGGTGTCTTTGAATTTGGGATTAAATCAAATACAGTATATGAAAAAGACCACTTTGTTTTTTGTCTTGCTACCTATTCTTACCTGCAAGGTAGGGAACATCTGATCCTCTAGGATGTCCTGGAAAATAAATGCTTGTTTAAACTTAAAACTGAATCCAGTTTCTGATTCTTTAAGATTTACTAGTGCTAATTGCAATTTATTGTTTGCATGATTAGTAATGTGTTTGGGAGAAAAAGAGATGTAGGGACAGTTCTACAAACCTCCCCCTACGACATCAACCCCCCCCCCAAAAAAAAAAGCACAAAAAGAGGCAAAAGAAAAGTTGTGGTTCTCATTGTAAGTTAAGGGAACCTCTCAACTGTCTTGGGAATTGAGATTCACCTCAAGCAAGAGGTACAGTGCTTGGAGAGATAGAAGAGAGGAGTAAGAAAGCTCAGGCTCCTGAGAAGGGAAGCTACTGAGCTTGGAAAGGGACACATCTTCAGAGGTTTCTGGGGGTGACAACAAGGTGGGAAGGGCACTGCAGGTAATCAATTAACAAGCTCTTAGTGCAGCCAGTCAGGGAAGGGTGATGCAGGCTGGGAGGTCAGGTGGTTTGACAGAATAGCAGGTGTCCAAGGTCAGAGGTGAAAGGAGGTTGTGACTGGGCAATGCCTGGCTACTGCTTGGGTGGAGTACCCCGGGTGAAGTAGCCAGAGGCCTGCACTGAAGCAGTGGGTCTCTACAAGATGTTCTCTGTGTGGGCAATAGCCCGGGCCCAAACATTGCATGTATGTGAGTCACACAGGTGGGCTTGTACTGCCTCTGAGTGATGGGGGGGTTTCTTCTATTTTCACATCAAACTCAGTGCTCTGGTATTGGCAGAAACGCAGTTCTGTTCTGCTGGCCTTCAGCAGTTTGCTGTGCTGTGCAGAGCTGTGTGAGGTGGCTGGTAGTGGCTGGGTTTTGGCAGCTCCTGCAGCATCCCCCAAGCTGCTCTCCAGTGGCAGGGTGGTGCAGCCAGTGCAGAGTTCTTTGGTCCTGCCGGGCTGAATTCTAAACACTGTAATGCAACTATGAAGCACCAAGTTAAAGGTATGATTTAAGGCAGTGAAGGACAGTAAACAGCATGAAATGGCGTCATGCCTTACTTAAAACAATGTGTAGCTCCCTGTTCTTAAGTGGCTTTGCTTATTTTGTTGTGATGATTGGGGCACTTTCAGCTTCAGAAGTGGCTTGCCA
Organism: Atrichornis clamosus; assembly: GCA_013400975.1. Classification (NCBI taxonomy): domain Eukaryota; kingdom Metazoa; phylum Chordata; class Aves; order Passeriformes; family Menuridae; genus Atrichornis; species Atrichornis clamosus. The sequence continues at coordinate 29,133 of WBMZ01002089.1, forward strand.
AGTTGACAACGTCATAATTTTCCAGGTTTTTGAGTGGGTGACCCATCCATCTCTTTTCAAACTTTGAGTGGATTGGGGCATTTTGTACAAAGCATATGTTGCCCCTTAGGAAATGCTGATGCACCAAAGCAGCCTTGGCAATGCGTGCAGAGGTGAGTTTACCTCTATTACCAAGATCTCTGTTTATGCCCATCCATGAGTTTGTGGCCTCAACTAACCATGTTACCACTTTCTAATAGAATATGTTAGAACTATTTTTTACAAATGGCATGCTTATTTTAGTTTAAAATCTTTTATGAGAGGACTTGTGAAGGAATTCATGTATTCTGCTGCATTGAAAGCATCAAGGAATAATGCTTAGAGCAAGATAGTCTCTTCATGGACAGACATTGGTTGGTAATGCATTTTGTCACATCAGATATCAGTGCTTCAAGCAACAAGATGGTGTGGCCACTGGTATGCTGTGACTTGTTCGGGGGTTTTGTTTCGCATTAATATGTTAGCAAATTGCACACAAATAAAACAGCTGCTCTCAGCTTGTAGGGGTTTCTAATGCAAGTGCTAGGTTGGGTGGAAGTGGAAATAGGTGTGTATCAGTAAGGATGTAGGAAATGAATGCCTCGAGCCCATGGGAAAGACATGCTGATCAAAATGTTCTTTCCTTAAAGCTTCTATAACAGCTGCATCAACTGGGAGACTGCACTCGAAATACTCTGGTGTAAGCCAGTAAATCATTACCAACCTGCAGATATAATACTGAGTTGGGATAGTAGTATTGTTATCTACTCTGCTGAGTCTGCCCCCTCTGTCCTGCCGCTGGAATTACCCCACTGACATCCCGATTGTCAGCAGGGGGCAATGGAGGCAGCACTATAAATGTGGTCTGTGAACTTCTCTTTTGTGAAATGCAGCAGTGTAAGGTGGGCAAGGCAACTGAAGCTATGAGAGGCTTTTCCTCTGAAAGGATTGGGTAGACTTCACCTGGAGATAGACATAAAAACTTATTATTGGAATTTATTTGAACAGTGATCATGCTCTCTTGTTTTGAAAATTGGTCTTACTCCTTTTATATTTTTAAAAATTAACTGTAAAATAATGCATATTAATTAAAAAACCCTAAATGAACAAATGAATTTAGCATTTTCAAAGCTGTCTGGCTAAATGAATCACAAAATGCTAAATGTACTTAAAATTTAGTTCCTTTTAGCAGAATTGCTTTGGTTTTTGAGCAACCTCACCCCTACTGCTATTTGAATAAGTAAACAAAAACATGCTGTTCCTGTGTCCTAAGCATGGAGCATGCTGTTACCCAGCTAGCTTTCAGCATATTGCACTTGGCTACAAAAGGCTGTGCACAAAAAAATCCAGAAATATTTACAAGATAAGCCAAAAACACTCCCAAAGTTCCAGTGTTTGTCACTTCTGTTTTAGCTTAGAAAATAAGTTTTCTCTTCTCTTCAAATACAGGAGGTTTGAAGACTTCTCTCCAGCAGATTTGCCTGTGCAGTGTAGCAGCTCCCTAATGCATTACTGGTTTGCCCCTTCTTCGAAGGGGGAAAGTAAAGGGAAGGTAAAGCTGCTTTGTGGTGATGGCTGCAGGCTGACCCGTAACCCACATCACACCTGCTCTTTTACAAGCAGGGCAGGACACGTTCAGGAGCTGAACTTCTTTCCACTCCTTGCTCTCGTCACGTAAAAAATTGCATCAAAAAAAAAAAAATTTAAGCAGGAGAGGCACGGATCCCTGCAGATTAATTCACCTTTTATTCATGGGAAGAATTATCAAGGTCAGCTTAGTTTTAGTCAAGAAGACTTATTTTTTCAATTTCCAATATTTTCTCCTCAGTTAGGAGCCTGATTTTTTTAAGCACAACATATCTCCCTGTTCCAGCTCTCCTACCTGAAAGGGTTATAAAATCATCTTTGTGAGATTTCTGTGAACATCTGCTTCACTGCATTATGGGACTTTGTTTAAAGTTTCATTTTATGCATGTTACTATGAAGTTCTAAGATACCAACCCTGGAATTATAAGCCCCTTTATCAGGCTAGGAGCAAAAGGGCTGTGACTGATACCAGTCTGTGGAATCTATTGACTACAGGCATAAGACACTATGGAAGTTTGTCTGTCCTGCTTATGGAGATTGTTAGGCAATTGAAATATCTTTGTTCACAAAAGTATAAGAACTGGCTCTTCCTTTTCTAACCTACTTGCCTTGCAGACCCATTGGAGGAGAGAAGGTAATTTAGAGTCAGTTCCATTTAAGTCCTGACCATTCCACTTCCCCTGCTGTGCTAGGAAGGTTGTGGTGAATGACTGGCAAGTCAGTAACGGGAACTTTGGGACACAAAAAAAAAAAAAAGGCAAGCTGAATAAACAAACATCAGAGAATGCTTTTAAAAAACAAACAAGAAAACACCTTAGTAAAATATTACTCAGGCTTGAATCAGAAATCTGTTGATGAAGTTTCTGTCACCAGTCATAAAGTTAGCAGCACTAGTCTTAGAGCAATCAAATGGTAGATAATACTATTCCATGTCTCCTTACTGTTTTAAATTTCAACCCTGAGCAAGTAAGATGAGGCTTCAAGCCGTCGTGCAGACATGCATTCACCACCCAAGAGTACTGAAGGGAGCCTCTACCCAGGCTACCTGAAAGCACTCTTGGGTGGCTGCACGTGCAGAGAAGGGCAGTCTCTCGTGGCTGGCAGGCCTGCGGCCGAGTCCCCAGGCCTTGGTGGTTTTACAGCAGGAGAGCCTGGTGAGAAGGTGGGTGGGTTGGCTTGTGCTGCCCTGCTTGGCCTTGAAGGGGTGATGCCTCAAACACACTCGTACCAAATGCTGGTTTTCCCACCTGCCGGCATGGCCACCCTGGTTTCAGCCCCTGCCCCACCCGAGCCCGGTGCGGTGCCCGTGTGGGCGAGCACAGCTGCAGGACAACCTGCACCCATGGCCTCTGCCCACCGCAGGGTGCCCCACGGCTCCCCAGGGAAGACTGGCTCACAAGTGTACTTCTCGCGTCAAGGGGCTGCTGAGATTCCATGCCAAAAAGCTGCTGGAAACCCACGAGGCCCCATGCTTGGGCACTGCCCTGTGGCAAGAGGGAAGGGAGCCCTCGCCATGCCGCGATGGCAGCAGCCTGACCAGCCCTGCAGCCACCTGGCCGATTCTGAAACGCAAGGCCAGGGATAATCAATATAGTTATATTTACCAAAATATTTTGCCATGCGCAGCAGGTAGTTTCTCATGTACTTTTGTCTAGCTCTGGTTTAGGCCTCTGTCTGTACATGCTTGACTCAGAAAAAATCAAGTGAATGGGGAAAAAAACCACCTTGCACAAGCACACACTGAAAAAACAAAATTATCTGTAAGATTCTGTGTTACATAAGTGCCTCTGGAACTAATCTGGTAGATCTCCAAATAAAACAGAAATCTTTGATGCTTGTAACTTTCTGTGTGGAATGACAATATCTTCTGTGTTTGTTAACTTTGCAAATGTTTGCTGTAGATACTATCAATGGGCGTATTTTATTTAAAGGAGTGTATTAAAGTTGAAATCAAAGAAACTTCTCCCCTGGCCTGTGAACACAACAAATACAACAATTAGGTAATGAAAAATGAATTGAATATAGTCCTAGGTGTTAAGCTGTGTGGTTTTACAGGTGATCTAGAGCAAAAACATGTCCAGAGGCACAGCATACCCTGGGTTGGGTGAGGAACTCTCTCTGCAAGCCCCAGCAGCCAGACCAGCCAGAGTTTTGTCTGAGGTACAGCCAATTCTTGCCAAATGACTGGTTTTCTGTGTTGTGGAGGTGTGAAGAATTGGTCGTGGTTCACCATCTTCTTTTACTTGGTATTGTGTGCTGATTTGGAGAATAGGATAAAGACCACCTGTGCTGCCTTTAGGCTTTGATTCTGAATTCCTTCTTTAGCATTTCCCCAAGAGTACAGGCAAGGGTGTTGATCATGAGCAGGATGAGCTGCTAACACCATCTCTTCTGCAGAGCACAGCAAGCGGTACTTATCATCCAGAAGAACAAAAACATAATGCTAAGAAAAGTTGTAGAACAATGGAAATTGGTAGGTCTCCTCAGACTGGAGTGACATTACAGCCTATATTCAGTGTCAGATTCCTGTATGGATTGAAGTAATCCAAGCTTCTGGGCCACAGCCAAGTGGATATGGAGGAAAGAGTGGAATGGCTGTGCAAAGGCTTGCTTCCAAGTACAACCAATTCAAATTTATTATTCCCACGCAGTGAAAAATTCCAACATCTAATTAAGTTTTTCTACTGATGGGAAATTTCAAAATGGCTACATTTCATTTCACTTTTTCCACCAAAAAAAAGCCTGCTAGCAAGGAAGCCTAAGAGGCTGCCAAATGCAAGTCATTTTAAATAAGGTTTTTTTAAAGCACCTGTCTTTGTACAGCCAAATTTTGTTAAATCATGTTTCCATACGGCATCTGTAGTGATGAATCTGTGTTTTCCAGTGAAAAATTGTTGCACTGGCTAGCTGGGGTGCAGATCTTTGTAAATTACATGCATATAAATGTGTCCAGAAATCTTAGTGTTTGGACCAAGGACTTCCGTGACACGCCAGATGAACAGCAACAAGGCAGGAGGTTTGAAATGTGGAAGCTTGTAATCACTGAAAGGAGACAAATCATCCTTTAGTTCAGCTAATATTAACTATTGATCTGCCTATACATATTTCATTTCAAGAAACAGAGGATTTTTCTGCCAAAATTTCCACATATTCTGGAGGATGATGCACTCAATAGGTAGCATAACATACCTGCATCCTGTTTTGAGTGATATTAGAAACTGGCTGTTTTTAAATGCGTCTTTTGGTCTGATGCTGTATGGTGGTCTTAAGTCCCAGGAACAGCAAGCGTCCATGAAAAAGTGAGGAGGCCATGGAATAATACTTACATACCCTCCTTTTTCTATCCCAGGTTACATACATGGCTTATACAGCCACATATTGTGAGGAATTCATCACAGTCTTTTGATCCCTTGCTAAAGCCTTGTATGTGGGTAAGAAACAGAGCTTGCCTTAACCTCCAGGAAGGAGCCTCTGCTCTCCAGTGGTGGGTACTTCGCCTTCTTGCCTTGGAGTCAGCAAATTTGGACTGTAGCTGCAGGGGGGGTGCTGAGGGAACCATGGGGACTATAGTTTCTCCAGCCTTTGGCTTTATTTTTTAGAGATTCTAGGGAAACTGTGTTCCCTTGGCTATAGGACGCCAAAGTTGTAGATTCAAATGTTAGTGATGAGATCTGGAAATGTTACTCTGAGCATGCCATCACAGCACACCCCGGTACTGTTGGCTGGCTGTATCGGGGAGGTGAGAGAAGAGGGCGATGGAAGGAGGGTAATGAGGGTTCAGTTTCCAACAGATATTTGTATATAAATGTTCAATTTAAGAACATTTATTGCATAGGAAGGCCATTCATCAACATTCATCAAGGTACCATGGCACCTAACCATCCTCCAAACTGTAAAAACATTTATTTTACCTGTTGAATTCTGTAGTATTATACTTTCTGTTTATTTTTGTGCCTTGCAAATTGTGCGAAGATATTACCCTTGTTTGCATAGGAACCAAACCAAAACAAGCCCTTCCCCAAATGTGTTTTCTTTGCCTGGTCAGGCACTCCAGGTGAGGGCATATTCTGCTTTCATGTCTTGATTACAACAGCTCTAGAGAAAGCAACATGCATAGGCCTGCAACTTTGGAAGGATTAAGGCCATTACAGGTGAGTCCTATAGAGTTGCTTGTCCAACTGCAAGATGGAGCAATAGGCCATTTATCTGGTGTCAGCAGCTGAAGTTCTGAGTTCAGTTGTCTGAGTTCTAGTAGTGACAAAAAAAAGCCTGTCACGAATGTGTAAAACATTCAAGTAACCAACCTTGTATTTCTATTACTGTTAGAGCTTTGCTCCAAGAACCGAATGAAGTCATGCATGTTGTTTCGGCGATATCTAGCTTTTGATACTTTAGTGCTTAAAATGAATTTATCTAAAAATTAAATAGCACAGAAATGGTTTAAAGTTGTTGTAGTGCCAGTGGCAGGTCAGCAGCTTGTGAGTGGTGTTACTGCCTCTCGGAGTATCCCTGCAGTGTACGACGCACGATGTGCTGTAGTGCTCTGACAATATCCTTTCCACACCACAGAGAAACAGGACCTGTTGTCGACCCAGATGTCAAAATATCAGTAGCCAACACAGATAATCACTGTCATTCCCATTGCTGGTGGGGAGTTGTCATAGAAATGCTGCCAACCAGTCTTGCAGATGTTGTTTGCTGCAATGTTGAGATCCCCAATCTCTTGACCAGTAGCTTAATGCACAGACCGTCTTGTTCAGAGCTATTATCTTGCAATATTACACAGTTCCAATAAAGTCCTTTGCAATTACTTAAGCAGTGTGTTTTGACAAAGGAAATCTTTCAACATGAAGTACAGTTTAATACAGGTAAGATTAAAAATCTTTTCAAAACATTAAAGAAATATTAAAAAGAGGAAAAAATATAAAAAACTCACCAAGAAAGAGCTGCACGTTTTTCTTGTTCAAGAAGGTGGCCTCCCTGCCACCCTCCAAGGGCTCTTCTTGCACATTTCTGGGAGCTTTGCTCTTTCACTTTATGGCTGCACTGAAAGGCTACAAAGTCCCGGGGAAAAGAGAAGGACCAAGCAGCTCTTCTCTGGAGATAAGAAGGGTAAAAAAAGATCCAATTTTTATCTTTTTTCTCGTGGAAAGTGTCACAGGATATTTAATGTCCTTTCCAAGCAAAGACCTGCTGTTTTCCAGATCTTGCCCGAAAACATATGCAGTATTCAGCAGGCCACTTAGTTTATCTTTCTTGGATAAACAGAAGGCTGCTGGAATTTGAAACTTGTTCCAAGAGTCTAGGGTCCAAATCTGCATGAGTCCTTCTCCTGGTCTGGGGTTTTGAATTCAGTTTGAAAATTTAAACTCTACCAAACGGCAGCATGACTCCTAATGGGTGTGAAGGACTGGTGTATATGACAGAGGGCCATCCCCATGCATGAGTTCGGGTGTTATTTCCATTCTTGAGTGTTGCCTGACTTTGGAATAGTTTAAAAATACCTTATGATTTGCCTGAGAGCACTGATCCACAAATCCCAGTACTGAATTTGCCACGATGGGGAAGAAAAAAAAGCCCTCTTAATGCGATGAAAGCTCCTGTGGCACTGCTGAGACACACTTTTTTTGTTCGTGAAGGTACCACGAAGGAGGGGCTCCGGGTCCCTCCGATGACAGCTTGACGGAGCCGGGGGAGGGGGAGCGCCCGGCGGAGCCCACCGGGCCCCGCTGCGGGAAGGGGCAACCAGTCGGCCAGGTGGGCGACCAAGGCGGGGAAGGCGCGGCGGGGAAGGGGCTGAGCCGAAACCGAGCCGCTTCGCTGCCCCTGTGCTGGGGGCCGCGGTTACGGCCGCGCGGGCGGGGCGGGCGCACCCGG